>JAATLQ010037677.1:0-61020 GCA_013421005.1 Heliconius erato x Heliconius himera | reverse complement strand
ATTAATAAAGTATTTAAAAGGATAAGGATTGATACCATTATGGACAAACATCCCTCAAAATAAAAAATATATTCAAATTACTATTTTTAGACAGAAATATGCTCACTGTATGTTATCCTTAGAAGATACGAATATGCTGTCGCTGACTTTTTTGTAGATCTTATTAAGAGGAATAATACTCTAGTACATTGTTTTCATGTAGGACTTACCATTAAAGCAGCGCATGCGTAAAAGTGTCTGAACGGGTAGGACTTTATACACATTTATCATATTTATGTCAAACTACAATAAAATATACATATAATAAACCATATATCATCCTTCCCTGAGAAATACTCTACATTATGGTGAAAACCGCATCAAAATCCGTTGGGTGGTTTAGAAGAAGATAACGTAGAAAGGCCAGACAGAGAAAAAAATCGTTCTTATTTTATAAGATATAGAGATAGAGATAGAGAAGAGATAGAGAAGAGATAGAGATATATAAGTTTATTGTATCTATTTAGCGGGAATGGCACATTGTCAAGAGTCTAAATTTCAAATTTTATAAAAATCTCTGGCGATTTCAGGATTTTCCTATACAAACTTTCAATCCCTTTTTTGCACCTTTAGGGGGTGAATTAAAATAAACCACTAAAGACGTGTTCAATGAAATATTTTTAAGACTGAATTTAAAATTTTATAAAAATCGGTGCTAATTTAATTTTTTTCCATATAAACTATTTCATCTCTATCGGATTTCCAGAATTCGAAAATATAAATCTGTCCAAATTTCACGTTTCTACTATCAGCGGTTACGGCTGTGCGTGCGTCTTACCTCAGTCAGTGGGAACACGTCCTTTTATATATGCAGATACAAATAAAATATCAATAAAAAAATACCTTAAAAAAAATTATATGCTAATGTTTACGTAAGCATTGGGGGAGGGGGTAAGAGGATTGCTTATTTTTGATGACATAGGGGAGGAGGGGGTTAATAATTGCAAAAAACTGCTTACGTAATACTTGAACGGCCCCTTATGATTATATTAATGGATAATTATAAAATTATTTTTTTTTTCGATTGAAAAAATGTAAGCATTATAAATTATAAATTACAATACTTATATATTGTGCCTATTCGAAAAATTGCTATTAAAAAAAGTATAAGCTGTCGATTATTTATTATTACAAAGCTTTACCTTAAAGGTAATAATACAATATGAAGTAAGCTACTAACCGTACTCCCTCAAGGGGCGCGAGCGCGGCGTGCTCGGGGTCCTCCAGGGGAGACAGCAGCCGCCGACAGTTCTGCTGTACCGACCACGCTGACAACCACTTGTTTTCTAAGTACCAGAAATAAACGAAGTTTATTTATTACAAAATATTAACATATAATCATTTTCTTAAAACTATTACAACTATTAAGTTTTATTTTTTTCTTTCAACACGCAATGTCTGGAAAGCTTGAGGAAAGTGGGGAACGGAGTGTATCAACACTAGGTTCCCTGCTATATGCGGGATAAATATAACACTAATACAAAATAAATTAAAAGTAAAAATAAATTTAAAAAGTTTTATTTAATTAAATAAGCTGAAAAGTATAAAATTAACGTTTTCCTTCGAACTTAGACTTGTAACTTATAATATAAGTATTGAATAATACATTTTAAATTCATTTGGATTTATAGTGTGACTAAAATATATATTTTATATGAACGTTCATGTTTTGATTTTTTATACTATGATTGTGTATCTATATGTCTTATATATAAATCAAATCAGCCTAGTGTTAAGACACTCCGTCCCTCACTTTCCGCCGAATTCTGGACGCATTGCGTATTGAGTGGTGGAACTTAACGCCGCGTATTGCCTCGAAACCAGAGCGAAGAAATGAAAATATAAACGTAAATAAATATTTCAATTCCTCGAGTGGGGATCGAACCCACAACCAGTCGATTATACAGTCACATTTTGTGCCCCTGCGCCACGACTGGCCTCTAATAATCTTATATATCTGACTCATAATATCACACAAAGGATAAACCTTTCATTCATATCGATTTTATAAACGTCAGTTAACATGTCGAGCATCCCGTCCATATATGGCCCTAAAGAATAAAATAAAAAGTCAAACGTCATTGACTCGCTTGGAAAATAGACTGGAGGAATCAAATGTGAAGAAGGTCATTGTCCGTTCGATTCCCGGAAATTTTTGACGGCATTTAAGAATGCTGGTATTTCCGTAAAACTGATGCATGTATTTTTTTAACTGATACTTTGAAATTTATCGTTCCTTATAAAACATTGTGTAGAATATAAACAGATGGTGATTAAATATTTTTTTTGGCTTTACGCTGTATCCTGCATTGAGCAAAGTAAACAGAAAGAATCTAGTGTTAAGACACTCCGTTTCCCATTTTCCGCCCAATTTTCAGGAAATTACGTGCTGATTGTCAGATTTAAAGGCGCAATTTTGCTTGTTGTAACACAGAACGAGGAAAATGAAATGCGAGTGTAAATCGAATCCACAACCGCTACGTTTACAGTCAGATGATGTACTTAATTAAACATGTTTGCGAAAAAAATCAAGGTTGAGACCCTTATAAGAACCTATATCAGTGATTGTTTTGTAGTAATGAGACTGAAGGTATTTATATACGAAATTATATATATCTTCATCTATAAAGTTAAATCAATAAAATTCTTGTCTCAGAGTTTTATATTTATATTATTTTCAGTGTGGTAAAAGTCGTATGCAATTTCACATGAAAACTTAAATATGGCAAATATCAAAATTATAGAAAAACCTACAAAACATCGGAAAATAGGATTCATATTCTAGAGAAAAATCATAATAAAATTTAAAACTATATATATAAATAATCAACAATCAATATTATTGTGATTTTACAATTTAAAAATAGTTAGTTATTGAGCCTAACTTTAGGTTTTATAATATTTATGTTTCAAGATTTTTTTTTATTAGTAGGCCACAAAAAAATATATAAAATACATAAAACTTACTGCCTGCTCCTCCTGTGAACACATCGTAGACGCTACCAACAACATTCATCAACAGGATCAACCCCACGACCACCAGGAAAACTATTTGCGGAGTATCCACCTCCTCCTCCTTCTCCAGGTCCAGGGCAGATTGACAGGAGTAGGTCTCCACAGAGGCACGGAGACCAGGCACTGCGTATTTTTCCACACATTTCTCGAAGCGTAGCGACACGTTGGTCTCGTGGGTGGGACATCGCAAGCTCAGGCAGTACCCGCGGTGGAGCAGGGTGCGGTCGAAGTGATGCTCGTTTGAGGAATATTCCTATCATTGTAATGTAATTATGGATATATTGATTTTTAAATGTAAATTAGGCGATTTTACATAAAATTTTATTTATCTAATATAACATATCTATACTATAATGCGACAATTATAACTGACGTCTATATCTATACGTATAAAAAAATTGTAAGTGTATGAACGCTAGAATAGTATTCGAATATTTAATATCTATGATTTTCACGATTATTATCTACACATTTTAAATAAAACTATTTTAACCGGATTAATCGCGTATATTTAAGATTTTACATTTTGGAAACCCGACGTTTTGAACACTTTGCAGTAGTCCGTGGTCGCGGGTAGACTGAGGTGGCATTCGTCTGTCAGTTGACATAATTATTATATCAAACTACCGCCAACGATTTCTTAATTGCCTCGCGTACTGCCCTGGATTCCTGCAGAATGAGCTGACTGTATCTTGCCCTGTGGTATGGTAGGTTTGAGACCTCAATAACTTTATGAGTGGGTCCCAGGTGGTAGAAAGTTTCCAGGTGGTAGAATGACACCTCAGTCAACCCATGACCACGGACTACTGCAAAGTGTTTGAAACGTCGGGTTTCCAAAATGTAAAATCTTAAATATACGCTATTAATCCGGTTAAATTAGTTTCATTTAAAATATTTAATATCTTATATTCCAATTAATTACTACTAAAATGTACATAATATATGACTACATATCCACACATGTGATGACACGTATACAAGCGAAATTGCACGTCCACACATCCTACCTTTAGTATAGTGTCTGACTGTAACTACGATGTTTGTGGGTTCGATGCTTACTCAGAATAATATTGAAATGTCATGCCTCCATTCTGGCACAAAGTGCGGCGTTGAGTTTCGTCACTTAACACTCTGTGTCCAAAATAAGATGGAAAGCCTGGAACTGAGTGTGCTACGCACTGGATTTCTTCGGGAAAAATCTGAAGCTAATTTTTATTATATTTTCTATGTCAAATCTAACAAAACTACATAAACTTACTTTCATAAAATTATAAAGTGCATTGGGCTTGTCCGCGGAGATGCGGAACGTGCCGGTGCAGTAGAGCCCGTCGGGGCGCGCGAGGCAGCGGTCGTACTCGTCGAGGTGGTAGAGTCGCGGGAGGCGGTAGTGGTCTGTGTCTGGAAAAAGAAACAGAAAAAAATTTAAAATGTATTTAATCTTTTTTTAACTTCACACTATCTGTCCCGCACACAGAAGGGTAAGCAGAGGGAACATGGGGACTTTCCCCATTAAGACACTCCCTTTCTTCTCAGGGCATTGTGTGTTGAGTGGCGGAGCTCTACGCTGCGATTTGCCTCGTTACCGGAGTGAGGCAATGAAAGTAACTATTTCATTCCCAAGCGGAAATCGAACCTCGAACCCTTGTGTTTTTGTGCCACGACGACCTTCTGTTGACGGCGAAAAACGACTTTATAATAAAGAGAAAATACTTTTGTATCATATGTAATAACCTATTAAAGTAAATAGTGAAGTCAAATTTAAATTGATAAAATGTAATTTATACTTGTTTGTTTTCTAATTTTAAAAATTATACCTATAATAATAACATTTTGATTGTCAAAAATAGACCTACTTCTTGAGATTAAAAAGACCTTCTATTATATAATAAATATTTTCAATACCCCAAAATTCAAAAACAACAAAATTAAACTTAACCTCATTTTATGACGCAATAAACTTTACTTCAAGTTCAAATAGTATTATTGTAAAAGTGAATTAAGCTAAAAAACTGGTTATTTTCACCTTCTTTGGTCAACTGTTTTTGTGTTTTCTTTTTAATTTACAATATATTTTACATAATTTGATTTTTTTTTTAAATTAATTTTGTATTACGTCATTTACTGTATAATATATTACTTTTTTTAGCGTCACGCGACCCTCCGCCCATTTTTCAGTGAATATTATGTGCGTGGTGTATGTACAAGTGGTGGTACTCAACGCCGCACTTTGCCTTGTTACCAGACTAAAGAAAAATAATATAAATTAATAATAATTCATTTCTCGGAGTGAGAATAACACCCATAACTGTCACGTTTACAGTCACACGCATGCTCCATTGCGCCACGACGCCTTCGTTATATTTAATGCAATATTTAAATATAACAATTTTTGTATTATTTTATCATATTTATTTTAAAAAATAGTCGTAGCGCAGGGGCAATAACGTGCGACTACACGCGACAGGTTGTGAGATCGTTTCCCACTCGGAGAAATGAAATATTTAATATTTTCAAATCGTGGCGTTGAGTTCCGCCGCACTCATCATGCAATGCCTCGAGAATTCGGCAGAAAATGGGGAACGGAAATGTTCTATTGGGAACGGAGTGTATTAACACTAGATTCCACGATCCATCTACCTACCCTGCTATGAACAGGATATAGCGTGAAGCTTAAAAAAATATAATATTTATACTCTATATTAATTTTACAAAACTGTAGCTTGTTTGGTTGAATGCACTAACTTCAGGAGTTACTGGCCCAATTTTAAAAATACTTTTCGTGGTGGATAGTCCATTTATGTGGGAAGGCTATATTAGATACGTTAATCATTTTGATATACCGTAGTTGGGGTCATAGTTACCCTTGACACAAATGTGTCATGTCATGTGACATATGACATGACACAACTCTTAATTGTGACTTTGTTAAATTTTTATATTCCTTCTGCCTGTAATGTAATAAGTATTAAAATTCTAGTTATATACATTTTTTAGTTATTTCAATTGTATATTTACTCTTACATTTAAGTTATTTTGAGTCTGAAATTGTAGATTCTTTTATTTTTTGGTCACATTTTATTATAAATATATGTGTTTACGAATATTTTCAATTTAACTTTTTATGCTGTTTTTATAGCCATTTTAGTATTACTTACGAGTTAATGTGAACAATAATAAAAATATATAAATAAAATGGATCACGACTACGAACATCGAGAAACTTTGAGAATAAAATGGTATTTTTTACCGACTTCTGTAAAAGGTCCCTCCTTTTCGGAGGTTCTCAATTCGACTGTAATTTTTTAATTATATTTGTTTCTTCAAAACTTTCGACTGGATGGACAGATTTTGATGATTCTTTTTTTTATTTAAAAGTTGGTGCTTTGTCTGTGTATCCATTTTAATTTGGTCCAGTGTGATGGTTAGGTCCAATGCCATCGATGAGAAAATTATATAAATCTTAAATTTGAAATAGATATTTTTTTATTAAAAATTACATTATACAAAAATTATAATATTAAAATTTTATACTTTTTACAATTACTTTGACTTCTTATATTATTTTTGAAACAAACAAATAAACAACAGGACGAGTTAAAAATAATTAAGGTATAAATTTTATTACATTTTTCTGTTATATTTTAAATATCTGTATAATTGCAATTGAGTGTTTTAAATGGATATCACACTTTATCAGAAATTAAGCAATTAAATTAAGGTAAAATAAATAATAATCTTCAATGCTTTCGCATTTAAGTTTTAGCTAAAACAGTCCTATTATATAGTAAACAAAGTTTCTATTTTCTTCCGTTTTTACAAAGCGAAGGAGAAAAACAATAATGAAAAAAATAAAAGGAAATTTTATGAATCATCCACCAGAGTGGGAATCGAACTCATAACCCAAGCGTGTAAGCGGACGCTATTCCACAACGGTTATTGTGTAATTTCAATTGTGATGAAATCAAAAACCTCTTGACTAAAATAGAACATTTATTTATTTCCCAAGTTAATCTAGAGGCCGTCGTGGCGTAGGGGCACCAGCGTGCGACTATTTGTGGGTTCAATTCCCACTCAGGTTAATTAAATATTTAATATTTTCATTTCGAGGCGCGGCATTGAGTCCTGCCACTCACCAAAATAATTGTACAAAAAAAAACCTTGATGAACCTTTTAATGTTGAGGAAGTTGTCTTTTTAGTAAAAGCAATGTTAAGATATTGTGATATTAATTTGATTTAAAATATAGTTACAATAATTTAAAGGAAATATCTAGGTGGAAGATTAAGTCTCTACAGTCTCTCCTTCCTAATGTTGGAGCTATCGTGGCGCAACAGCACATCCTGTAAGTGTTACCGCAACGATTATGATTCGATTCCAGTTCGGGGGATTGAATAAATTTAATTTCCTTGTTGTAGTAACAGAATAAGACACTGTTTCCCACCGCTCAACACACAAACCTTTGTAGTATTTTGAGAAACACTAAAGGTATCGATCATAAATATGTACTCGTATATGCATCCAAAAACTACAAATCTATCTACTTATAAAATATCTAATTTCGGCTAAACTTGAAGCAACTTACGATTTTTCTTAAATTTCACTCTGTCTGATCACACTACAGATATTCGGTCCGTAGCCTTTTTTCCATATTTTTTTAGTTTAGAAAATTCCAAATAGATATTTGCTATAAAACCAAGGGATCTACCTACATCTTTTATCCCACTACTTACTGCTTTATCACCAATACGAAACTCAGCGCAGGGGCCACTGTAAACGCAACAGGGTGTGGGTTCGATACCTACTCAAAAATATTAAATATTTAATAGTTTCATTTCCTCGTTCTGGTAACGAAACAAAGCGCAGCATTAAGTTCCGCCACTTAAAACGCAATACATCCAGAATTCGATGGAAAGTGGAAGACGGAGTGTCTTGACACTAGTTTCTCTATACCTATCCTGAATATAAAGCTGTTTTTTTTTCAATTCTAACAGTACATACCACTGAACTCCCTGGCCGCGGCTCTCGCGACGGTACAGCTCGCCAGCACTAGCACAGTCAACACGGTCACAGTCATCGTCACTCACCCCCCGGGGCGCTGTCGGCACTGCGGCGCTCGCCCTCGACCACCCGCCTCTTATAACTTCAGCACCTTCGCTGAGACTTAAAGACCAGTTTTTGTTCCATTGGATCTTTATTTACGTCACAGTCTATAGTTTTGGTATGTATTGTTGATATATTTATGTGTGTGGCTAATTATTTAATATTTTGTTAGATTTGTGTAACGAAAACACGGCAAAGAAATTCTTTTGATAAGTTTCTGTCTTATTCTGCAGGGTAGGCAGAGGGAATCTAGTGTAAATAAGGAAGGGAATAAGACACTCCGTTCCAAACTTTTCGCCAAATTTTAGAAGCATTGCGTATTTTGTGGCGAAACTCAACGCCGCTCTTTGTATTGTCAGAAACAAAGAAGCAGAAATATAAATTTAAATAAATATTTTATCTCTTCGAGTGGGGATCCAACCCACAACCAGTCGATTTTACAGTCACACTTTGTGCCCCTGCGCCACGACCGGTCTCTATATTTTTAATTTTTATTATTGTATTAAACTAACACACTGTAACAGTAATAAATTTTAGGTTCAATAAGTTAAGAAAATTTTCTTTCTTAATTTATTTGGAAAACCTATAAAAATTTGAACGTAGCGGGACTCGAACCGGTGCCTCCTGGAAACCGACGAGGTTTTCTAGCTTTACACTATTTATGGCAAGACTAAGTAAATAGTGTAGACTGACTGACTGTAACATTTTTTTCGTTTAGCTTCTTCACGCTGTATGCCGCAGATATCAGGGTAAGCAGAAGAAAGCTGGGAACCTGGAGGAAAAACCACAATTTAGTGTTGTGCCCCTGTGTCACAAATGGTGTATAGTGTAGTATACATCTTCGATTCTTGCTTAGACAAAAATATATTTATGATCTAAAATAATTATATAAGATGAGTTCCGCCATTTTAGATGTGCCATTAAATTTGGAAGAAAGTAAGTACTATTTAGTGTCGGCTGACGAGTAATACGAAAAAATACAATATATATATATATATATATATATATATATATATATATATATATATATATATATATATTTTTAATGATTGTATCAGATATTAAAACAATAATATAAAAAAAAAATCAAGACAAAGAATCAATAAAGGCTTCAAAACTAGACTTAAATGCAGAAACTGATTACTTCAAAGTATAGAAAAAAAAAACACAAAAGAACGCTTATTAGTTAAAACAGCACGATTTTGTTTTTTTATTTAAAATATTATTCTCACTTTTAGACTTATATTTATTGTATGAATACCATTATTATCAACTCTATACAAAAAGTAAACTTGTTTCTCTTAAAAAAAAATATTAATAACAAAAAAAAACGAAACGAAATATAATGCGACGTCAGAAATAAAAAGGTTATTAAGCTTCCTAAAAATGTAACAAAATGCGAGTGCAGAATGCAAGGCGGAAGGACACACGACACTTTAAGGAACGGTCTTGGAATGACGTGCCATGTTATTTAACTGATAATTATATTAAAGTAGGTACTCGTCGCTCGCAACTTAAGTTAAGTCGAATTAAGGGTTAAGTTAAGTTTCATCCATTTTCTATAGTTGTTTCTAGAAATGATCTTTTAGCGTTCCCCTATAATCTCTAAACAACCTACGTGCCAAATTCCAAGCTTCTAAGACCAGTAGTTTTGTCCGTGTGTTGTCTGTTAGTCACACGCTGTATCCCGCACACAGCAGGTTAGACAAAGGGAACCTAGTGCTAAGACACTCCGTTCCTAACATTCCGCCGAATCCTTGACGCTTTGCGAGTTGAGTGGAGGAACTCAGAGACAGAGCGAAGAAATGTGAAAAATATTTCATTTCCTCGTGTGGGGATCGAACCCAGAAACAATCAGTTTACAGTCACACTCTGTGCCCCTGCGCCACGACTGGCCTCAAAAGTCTGTTACTTATATATAGATTATAAAATGTTACCCTCTTCTCTACCCAACAAAAAGAGAGAGGCTAAATAGGACTAACAACATTAACCTTAAATTCGAAAAAATAATAATTGAAATATATCAGGCTACAAGGCTGCAAACTGTTGTTTGAAATATAAAGTTAAAGCAATTGTATACCACAAAATCGATTTTTGATCAATAAAATAAAATAGTTTAATTAAATTTGAGTGACTAATAAACGAGAAAACCAAAAAAAATAACATATAGCTATATATATGTCACATTTTTCTGAAATTTATTATTATTAGTATTGAAGGCCGTTTGGATTTTATTTTTGGAGTTTTTAGCAATATTACAAATCCAAAAGTCGTCATAAAGTAGCGGCACAACGTTTGACTGTAGCTGCGAGGGTTCTAGGTTCAATACCCACACGGGGGTTAGTTGCCATTTCGTCACTCTGGTTTTGCCAACTAACACGTAATAATAATCTCCTAATTGGGCTGAAAGTGAGATTCGTAGTATCTTAACACTAAGTTCTAGTATTTGTGTATATTTTATTTGTCATTTTTCAACAAAAAATAGAAATTGAATAAAATAAAACTAAAAAAAAACTAGAACTAAACAGTATACAAAAAGTTAGCGCCTGACAAAAATTCTGAGCAAAATTTATATGCGACATGTTTGATATAATGTTTTGAATTTTATAATGTGAGAAAATTAAACAGACATTGAGACACTGCTTTTAAAAATACTGTAGTTAGTAAATATACGACATTGTATAGAATTATTATTATCAATTGACCGGCATATAGGATGAGATGGCAGTCTATGTACATAATAATTAAATTGTTCAAATTGATATTGAAAAGTTGAGTGTTGCCGACTCTTGTCAGCAGAGCTACTTTCAGGCAGTGATAGGTATATGTTCGTATTTTAATATTCATTAATAATCCGTTATTCTGTCTTTACTTCGCGGATATAGTAACAGTAGCTAGCCTATTAGATAGGACTAAGGACTGCAGAAGCAAGTATTCCCGAGCGGAAATCAAACCCACAATCATCGCGTAAGTAGTCAGAGGCTGTTTTACTGCGGCAAAGTCTATTTATCTAAATTGATTATAATTAATAACGTATTTAATATTACTTGTTTGCAGCAGTATATTTCCCACAACAGGCAGGGAGAACCTGGGATTCTAGTGTTAAGATACTCCGTTCTCATTAAGACACTCCGTTCCCCATTGCAAAATATTGGTAATGCAAATATTAGATATTTCATTTCCTTTGCGCCACGACCGGCCTCTAATATCCAATAGCAGTATAATATCAATAAAATTACATTTATATTTTTCTTGACAACTATTACGATTTTCGCGTTTTTCTCAATAAAATTTAGCAAAAGCAATTGTGAATATTATATTTGTATTACATTATAAAAATCTAGAGAAATTTGATATATTCTTTTTAATTAAATTATACATATTTTTCTATATTTAGAAAATAAAATCAACTTCACGCTGTATCCCGCACACAGCAGGGTAGGCAGAGGGAACCTAGTGTTAAGACATTCCATTCCCCACTTTCTGCCGAATTCTAGAGGCATTGCGTGTTGAGTGGCAGAACTCAACGCCGCGCTTAGCCCCGATACCAGAACGAAGAAATGGAAATATAAATTTAAGTAAATATTTCATCTCCTCAAGTGGGGATCGAACCCACAACCAGTCGGTTTTACAGTCACACTTCAAGCTGCTGCGCCACCACTGGCCTCAATTTTTCTGTATTTATCTATTCAAAACATATTTTACAATCTAAAGGGCTTCAAAGGTAGCGTCGTCGTTAGTGTGCCACTCTCGTTCTCGTTCAGATTGCGTTACCACTAAACTGGCCCGACCACTGCGCGTAACGCCGCGCGGGCCACTGCACCGACGCTTATTAATATAGATTAATAAATTATAACAATTCAATTTCTATGTAATATTATTTACTCAAATATATTTTTGTAAGAACCATCGAATTAACTTAAGGTACCACCGGCTCTACTACTGGGCTTTACTTGTTAGTATTGATAAATCAGCTTATAGACACAGCAAGGTAGGCAGAGGGTACATAGTGTTAAGACGCTCTGGTCTCTACTTTCTGCCTAATTCTGGAGGCATTGCCTGTTGGCAGGCAGAACTCAACGCCGCGCTTTGCCTCGACATCAGAGCGAAGAAATGGAAATATAAATTTAAATAAATATTTCATCTCCTCTAGTTTTACAGTCACACTTTGTGCTCCTGCGCCATAACTGGTCTCAATACTTGTTAGTATTGTTTTGTAGTTAATTTATGTTTCTGTAAACATAATTTAGAATAAAATTTTGTGAATACACTTTGTGTAAGATAAAACAGTATAGAAATATTTTAATTTGCTTCAATTAAAATGGGCGTTGATAATTTATTTATTCTCATGTATCGTTATTATTATTATTTTATTAATTATTTTATTATTAACTTTTTATGTTATTTTCTGCACTGCAAGGTTCTATATTTTTTAATGTTTACGCCTACGGTTACCTGTAAAGATCACTAATAGTGATGAAGTCGCCTTTTCAAGCCATAGTTGTATTTTTAAATTTATTTTAGATTTTTTTAAACCTGATTTGTGTTATTCTTAATAATAGAGAGATTTACAAATTATTGTTACTGCTATTATACACACTTATAGAAATATTAATAATACCAGGTATATAAAATAATGCAAATATACAAAAAATATATATTTTTTGGGAATAATAAAACTTGTGGCAGCTATAGCCACAGCGTTTGGTTGAAAACGGACGGTTCTAGGTTCGATTACCACTGGAAGGAATATATTATTTTAATTTTCTTACTCTGATAACAAAACAAAGCGCAACATTAAGTTACGCCACTCAACTAATAATATAAAACTCGAAAATTGTGCGGAAAATGAGAAACAGAGTGTCTTAACACTATACTCTCTCTGTCTTACCCTGCTTTATGCGGGTTACGGCGTGAAGCAAAATAAAAAAAATATTTAAAACTCTAAACGCCCATTTCCTTGCCGTACAGTGTTCTGTACACAGAAAGGGAAACGAAATGCATTAATGAAGCCCAATGTGCGAGTACCTCCGCACTCACACTTACATCTTAACTTGTTACGTATTATTTGTTTTTATTTCACTTATTTAAAAAAAATACCCGTTGACAAGAAATCTGTTAATACTTATTTTTTTATGAGAGGTCTTATTAAATGTTTATTTATTTACACGCATGTTTCGGTCGTTTATGGGAAAGAAATTTACGTTTCAAAACAAAGATATGATCTACATAATTGGAAAACAATTGCATAGTTAACTTTAAATATATTAGAAATTATATATTTTATTATATAGCTATGCGTACATTTACATCACGTTCTATCCCGCTCTTAGCAGGCAAAGGGAACCTGAGAACCTTGTGTTAAGACACTCCGTTCTTATTAATACACTTCCGTTTGCAATTTTCCGCCGAATTCAGGAGACATTATTGATAGGCAGGCGTAACTAAATGTAACGCTCTGCCTTCCCACCCGACCGAAGAAATGAATATTCCATTTTTTCGAACGGGAATCGAACCCACAACCTATGACATTTACGGTGGTTTTATCTGTTATTAAATACATTAAGCTTAAATTCAAAGTAAAGATACTATCTACTCGAACGAAATGCCCTTTCAAACGGCCGAATGCAACAAAATCCACACAAAATACAACCAAAGGGCCAAAATCAAAGTTCCAATATCGAGTGGTAGCCGTAGATTATGCAAGTTCTGTAGTAGTTGTTGTAGTATTGCAGCTGCTTCAGTGGTCGCGATGACGCCGGCGCGGACGCTCACCCTCGCGCTGATATGCGCACGCGCATTTACTCTCGACCTTAATATCAAGGAACACAATTGCACTGTCAGCAATGAAGACAAGAGAATATGTAATGCAGCTGGGTATGGTGATGATGATCTAAGTATACCGATTGATGAAACTGATGAGGGGAAATTAAAAAGTAATCATAGCAAAGAAAGGAATTATTTAGATGTTATATTTATTGAAGATGACCAGAACGTGCGTCGGCCTGTGTCTTTATCCGAAAAAATATATGAAATGAATAATAGTTTGACTAATATTAATGAAACTGGTGATAATCACAACTGGACGAATGATCAAGGAATATATATCTATGATCAAAATCCTCAAAAGTTGAACGAGAATATTTTTGGTCACGGAGATGATTTACAAGCATATTATCTGGCTGTTAGTGAACATAATGGAAAAGGGAATATCAGAAGGGCTTTCGATGAAACTCTTTTCTCTGATATTCCTGATGAAGATATTATTTACGAATTAAGTGGTATGTATTGTTATTAATCAATCAAAATCAGCTTCACGCTGTATCCCGCACACAGTAGGGTAGGTAGAGGGAATCCAATGTTAAGACACTCCGTTCCCCACTTTCTGCCGAATTCTGGAGGCATTTCATGTTGAGTGGCAGAACTCAACGGCACCGTTTGCCTCGACACCAGAGCGAAGAAATGGAAATATAAATTTTAAATGAATATTTCATCTCCTTTAGTGGGGATCGAACCCACAACCAGTCGGTTTTACAGCCACACTTTGTGCCCCTGCGCCACGACTTGTTGTGACTTAATATAGACCTACCACGAATTGTTTTAATCATCAGCTTCACGCTGTATCCCGCACACAGTAGGGTAGACAGAGGGAACCTAGTGTTAAGACACTCCGTTCCCCACTTTCTGCCAAATTCTGGAGGCATTGCGTGTTGAGTGGTAGAACTCAACGCCGTGCTTAACCTCGACACCAGAGCGAAGAAATGGAAATATAAATTTAAGTAAATATTTCATCTCCTCGAGTGGGGATCGAACCTACAACCAGTCGGTTTTACAGTCACACCTCGTGCCGCTACGCCACGACTGGCCTCAATTGTTTTAATCATACCTAATTATTTAGAATTATTATTATTGAATACTTTTTATTTATGTATATGTACATATTGTCATTTTTTTCTCTTTAACCTGACGTTAAAGCACTCCATCGCGCGCCGCAAAATTTTCGAGACATTGCGGGTAATTTTTTTTGGGTCTGGGTTTTTGTCTTGTAACTTTTAATTAATTTCCTCGAGCGAGAATTGTACCCACAACCGTTAACAGTTAGACGCTATGCTAATGCGCTAGAATGGCGATAAACAATTAGATTAGAATATTAACTAAAATTAGATTAGAATATTACAATTAAATTAGATTATATATAGAATTAGAGATTCCGAAAACAAAAAGTTTGAGATTAGGAAACACATTTTCTACAGCGTTTATTTATTATTTTGTTTTATTGTGTTATGTAATAGTGAATAAAGATTAAATGACAAGCCACTGTCTCCATTTTTACATAGAATTTCTTTATAGATTAAAAATTAAATTAAATTAAATCACAATCAGCTTTACGCTTTATTCCGTATAAAGCAGGGTATGCAGAGGGAACCTAGTATGAAGACACTCCGTTTCCCATTTTTCAAGTTTCTCTGAATTTTTCGGGGCATAGTGCGTAACTTAACGGAGTTTTGCCTTAGTTCCAAAGCGAAGAAATGAAAATATTAAAAAAAAATAATTGCCTCGAGTGAGGATCGAACCCAAAACCGTCGCGTTACAGTTACAACTTTGTGCTCCTGCACCGTGACGGCCTGTTTATCACAACACGAATAAATATACAAATTATTATAATCCATCCATCAAAATATAATCCTAATAAGATTATAAATATAAAAGTTTGTGAAATTGAATATTTGTTTTACTTTTACACAAAAACTACTAAACAAAGTCAGATAAAACTTTACAGAAATATAACGTATACATCAGAATAACACATAAACTACAATAAATTTAAAGATTCTGTATGATTTAACTACAATACAATAAGTTCCAGCGGGCGAAGCCTCGGTTGGGTCGAAACCAAATTATCCATCTCATGTAGAAAAACACGCTGTAATCACAAATAGATATAAATTAAAGTTACATTTTACTTAACTTTTACTAAGTGCTATTGTTTTTTCTCTACAAACCCATTGAAAATGCACAGGAAATCAATTTGGGCATACTTTTGTGACGAAATCAAATCGGACTTTTTATTGGACTTATATTTCCTTTCAAAACTAAATACTATTAAGCTTCTAATTGTTACCCTTAAATTCTAATATATGATGTAATTCTAAGAGGATCTCTTTCTCTTTTCGCTTCGAGTCTAAAAGTACATCTCAAATTTTCCAACCACATGAAGCGTCATTTAAGTAGTGTCATCTGGAGAAAGTTCTTAAAAGTAATTTTTAAAAATATCTTTGAATTAAACAAATAGGTCGATTACATTTTTATAATAAAATTATTGTGATTATAAAAACTATAAATCTAAAATCATTACTCTTCTAAGGTAATCAAAGCTTATTTAAGTTAATATACCACTTTAGGCTGAAGCTGCTGATGGATCCGCCACTGGTCATGTAACATTTAACTCATTTGTATTTTGTAGTGTAAAAATATATTTATTTTATAAAATTTATATATATTTTTTTAAATCTTATCGCGGGTAATTTTATTTGGAACAATATAAGTAAATGTGGGTAGGATGCAATACGGCGTCGCGTGATGATTGTAAGGAGCGGATAGGCGACGGCTCATTTCAATTTCGAACTGCTTTATAGTAAAATAGATTGCAAAAAATATCTATTTATTATTATTTTTTAATGTTTAATTGGTTATATAAACGTATATTGGCTATATAAAGGTACAAGAGACCCCAGATTGGGTAAGTGTTGTAAGATTCATATTTTTAATTATAGTTTTAACTTTTAGGTGATATGAGATAGATTGAATTATTATTTGTTTTTAAATTTTAATTTTATATAAATGCTTATAGGCATTTGTAATATGGTGAAGGGCATTGTTCATTTATATTATTTTTTTTTCTTACGTTCTATACATATATTGTAAATAGTATGTTTCGTTTTATATTTAAGTAATTAGAACTAAGTTATATTATTTCAATATTTTGTTAGAATCATGTTGCGGTTCGGTTTGCAAAATCAGACTTAAATTGAAATCTCTGTAATAAAATTACAGGGTTTTTGTACCAGATGATTATAATATGAGATGGAGAAGAGGCAGTGAGAATTTGCCTTAAATATTGTTGGAAATCAAGATGGCGCCGTGACAGAGTGCGCGGTCATCACTTTAGCACGGTTTTTGTACCAGTGTATTATAACATGAGATGGTGAAGAGACAGTAAAAATTAGTATAAAGTATTTTTTGAAAATCAAGATCGCGCCGTAACGGAGTGCTCGAGTCGTCCTTTTAGTCAGACGTTACTACGTTCTTTTATTTAAAAAGTGTTAACCGGACAATACGATTTGTGTATAGCCGTGAACCTTTTAGTATGTGAACCTTTATTTTTTTTAATATTCATTTTGTTTTTAAGTATATGGTGTTTCACTGAATACCCTATTTATTTCTTGTTATATAATCATTATTGTTACAGTCAATAAGATTAAGAAATTAAAAATAAAAAAGAAGATTAACTATTAATTACAGTTTACTATACGTACATTTATTCTAGATGAACCAAATTTTATAAGAGGGAATTTTATAATAAATGATCACAGCTAATTTTTAATATTTAATTAAGAAGGGCCGTCGTTACACAGTGTTTGATTATAAACCGCTACGATAGTAAGTTTGATTCTCAGAATCTCTTCAGAATTATAGATCGACGAATGCGTCGAATTGAATTATTTTCATTTTCTCGCTCTGATCAAATGACAAGGCGCGGCGTTGAGTTTCGCCACTCAACACGCAACATATCAAAAATTTGGCAAAAAGCGTGGAACGGAGTGTCTTAATATTAGGTTCTCTCTGTCTCGATGCTTGCTATATGCAGATGCCAAAAAATATTTTTTTAAAAAAAATCAAAATATACAACGAAATATATTTTTCGTTAGTAAATAGGAACATTATTAATTATTATATTATATTTGTTTGATATAAGATGAGCAATACTACGCGATGCCGCGGCTGTTCGAGCTGGACGACTACCCGAGCTGTATGGGCACGCGGGGCGTGTACTGCCTCGGCAGCTTTGAACTCGCTACCACTGGGAAGCATACCTTGTTTAGCGTTATGCAGGTAGGTGCACCTTGATATGATATATATCATATTTTTTAGCTTAAGAGACTTAGGCCGAGGGGAATTAGTGTTAACATATTCTCTTCCCCAGACACCACCTAATTTTGAGACATTGCGTGTTAAGAGGCGGAACTCAACGCCGCGCTTTGTTTTGTTAAAATAGTGAAGAAATGAAAATAACTCATTCCCCGAGTGGTAATATGCATATGTTATATGAAAATTATATGTAAAAAAAAATATATAGTACTAACACTAAAAATATGATGAGGCCAGTCAATCTCACTCAAGTCTCTCAACACGCAATGCCTCCCGAATTCGGAAAGTGGGGAACGGAGTGTCTTAACACTAGGTTTCCTCTGCCTACCCTGTAGTGTGCGGGATACAGCGTGAAGCTGATTTAATTTTTTTTATTTACACTAATAATAAATGACTGGTGAAGACGTCGTGACGAAGTGTGACAGTGTTTTTTACCCCCGACGAAAAAGCTTCCATTTTTCGTTTAGTATCAGATTTTAACTAAGCACAGTAAATTTGAAGTTCTACAGCTACCGATTAGCTTGAAGAGTATCAGGTTTTTTAGTTATTTGTTTACGTTTTACAGCTCTTTGTGTCGGAGGTGTGTGTATGTACACGCATTGGTTGTAGATTCGATTTCCACTCAAAAGAATGGTTTTATTTTCTTTCTCCTTCCATCTATATTTAAAGTTGAAACAAAAAAGGAAACGTGGAGAACAGTCTCTCTTATCACTAGTCTTTTTTTATCTCTCGTGACTCTGGAAGTGCGTGATAGCAAAAAAACTGGTCAAGTATGAGTCGGGCTCGCTCACGGAGGACTCCGTTTCAATTTCAGAATTATAGATTCAAATAATTTTATTCAAAATAAGAAGTTACATGCTTAATTTTTTAAACGTCAAATAATTTACCACCAGTTCACTAAAGTTAATGCCTCAGACCTGAGAAGAACCGGCGCTAAAAACGAGGCGGGACCTATTTTTTTTAATCATTTTTAAACACATACATTATTTGTGACAATGATACCTTTGAAACAGACTGGAGCGAGCATTTCATTCCCAAGGCGTGTTATCATTTATATAATCATTAATTTGATAATAACCTTTAACACACAAACGTCTCAGATCAACGAGAGGTACCTTAAATATATAAAAATTGAAAAATTGAAATTTGCGGCGTATGCACTTATTTTTGTATAAAATGAACTAAAATTATTATTAGGTTTGTATCTGTGATATAAATGTAACATATTTTTTTTCCATATAACCTAATTTACTATAGCATTATTAGTTTGAACTGTTTTCAGGGTTGAGCAAGGCCAAACGGAAAGACGGACAAACATATTAATACATACATATTTGTACATAATATCCAGTTATTCTTGTTACGTACCGTCGTCGCGCCGCGCCAGTGAGCACATTAGCCCATAGGGATTATTTCACTCGCTTATTTATACAATTTGAAAATAACTAAAAATTTCGTCAATATTTTTCCTACTGTTGTTACCGGCAAAGGATTTTGCAAAAGTCAGCTAAAAATAGTATAACATTTTTTTTTGTCTAGTAGTAAGCAGAGGTAACCTGTCTTAAGACACTTCCGTTCCCCACTTTTCGCCGAATTCTTAAGGCATGGCGTGTTGAGTGGCGGAATTCAACGCCGCGTTGTGCTTCGACATCTGAGAGAAATAAATATTTTATTTCCTTGAGTGGGAATCGAACACACAACCTGCCGTTTTTACTATCGTTTGTGCCCTTGCGCCTCGACGGATAAATTTCACTCTAAAAAACCACACAGCCAAAAAAATCTTTATAATATAAGCTATTTCATCAAATTTCATATTTTATGTCTTAGTGGTGCATTGCAAATAGCGACTAGCGCTAAGGCGATGATTATCAATTCAATCCTCATTTGAATTGAAGAATTATACGTACTTTTTTAATTCCCTCTGAAAAGACAAAGCTAGGTAGTCTGGAAGAGGAGAACAGAGTGTCTCTGAACACAGAGAACCTAGTGCTTTCTGGGAACAAATAATACAGAAAAAAACCCATATCCTTAACAGCAAAAAAATGTGTATATTATAATTTGATAAAAAATTATGTATTGTAAATTTACGCGTGTTTCATAATAATTTTTATCGAAGAGTGAGTGTATTGTATCGAGTTCCGCTCCGATTGGGCGCGTCCGGGTCGCGGTGCGGTTGCGTTTGATTATGCGACCGATAAGTAATGGCCGTTGTACGTCGGTGCTATATGGACGAAATTTCTTTGTTTTAATTCTAGATTTTTATGTTAATTATGAAAAAATGATAACTTTATAAGTTAGCTTCACGTTGTATCCCTCTGAAAGCAACGTAGGCAGAAGGAACCTAGTGTTAAGACAATCCGTTTCCCACTTTCCGCTGAGTTCTGGAGGCATTGCGTGTTGAGTGACGGAACTCAACGCCGCGCTTTGTCTCGACACAAGAGCGAAAAAATTAAAATATAAATGTAAATAAATATTTCATTTCCTCGAGTGGGGACCGAACTCACAACCAGTCGATTTCACAGTCACACTTTGTGACCCTGGGCCACGACTGGCTTCATATATTTTAAATTCTTATATTGTTTTTATCTTCACGCTGTATCCCGCACATAGCAAGGTAGGCAGAGGAAGCTTGGTAGGCAGAGGTCATATGATTTTTTGATTATTTTTTTTTATTTTTTTATATGAACGTTTTTCATTTAAAATAAGAAGAAAAAATACTATTTCATCACCACCATGTCGGTGACAGCTCATCAGCTTCACCGATCGCCATTTTCTGTTCATTTAAAGTTAAATTGTGGCGTACAGTTTGATATTTCTTCTAATTAGATTTGTTTAGAACAACACAAACTAAGTGATGCATCACAACTCTCGATTTAATTAGTAAAATCATTTTTTTTTCAATATCCTAAAAGTCCCATAACCCGTTTTGTTTTATTTATAGCTTCACGCTACATGCTGCATATAGTACGGTAGGCAGAATAGACCTAGTGTCAAGACACTACGTTCCCCACTTATCGTCCAATTTTTGAGACAATGCCTTTTGAATGGTGGAAATGTCCACCGCTCTTTATCTTTCTACAAGAGTCAGGAAGTGAATGGCGGCGTAAAATGGTACTTTAAGCAACACTCTAAGTTTATTCCAGAGGTTCTCAGCTAACTGGGTGGATAACTTCAACCACACGCGCTTGCATCGCGGCGTCTGCCTCACCCGTAGCTGCCCTACACTACCTTCAGATGTGGACGATCTGGATGGATGGTGGGTATTTGTTTATATATGTAGACTAAAATATTCTTTATGATGCCGTTGTGGCTTGCTGGCACAAGGGTGTGAATGTAAGCGCGACGGTTGTGGGTTCGATCGGGGAAATTATATATTAAATATTTTAAAGCGCGGCGTTTAATTCTGCCACTCAACACGCAATGCCTCGAGAATTCGGCGGAAAGTGGGGAACGGCAGTATATTAAAGGGCAAAGAATCTCTTATCACTAGAATTCCAGGTTCTCTCTGGCTACACTGCTATGTTTTTTAACATTTTTTAAAGTGTTATTCCACACTAAGGAAAGAAAAATACTTATTTAGGAAACGTATAAAAATTTTAACGTAACGGGACTCGAACCAGGAGGCGCAGGTTCGCGTCCCGTTACGCTCTAATTTTTATACGTTTTATAAATAAGTATACACTGCTATGTATTTTTATCACTCGAAACATGTGACTTTTAATATAAATACCAATACTTTTACATTAAAAACTCAAAGTGACCCAAACGCGGTTTTGCTCGCTTAAATTTTACGGTATATTTATAGTTGAAACTACAAAAGCTTCACATGAATTGTAGCCTTTGTGTTATTCTGATGAATAAACTATATTACTACAAAATATCATTTAAATTCGTTTAGTAGTTTTTGTGTGAAAATGGAACGTCGGAACATCCATCCTCACAAACTTTCACATTTATAACATTAGTCGGAAATAGAATAGTAGAACTTTTAATACTTATATATTTATCACAGGCTGGAGTCATGTGTCAACGCGAGCATCGTATCCACATACAACCTGACAGCCCGACTCTACCACTTGGACTACTGCACCACCGGGGGAGAGGCGTCGCCGCCACTAAACACAAGTGAAACAGCATTCGCGGCTCTCATTGTATTGCTTCTAGTGGTGACAGTGGTTAGCACTACACTTGATGTGATAGTGTCTGATGATATGAAAAAAGGTAATAAAGGTATTTTCTAATAATGATTTTTAGTGATTGTTAGCGTCTCGCTGTTTTCCGTAAACAGCAGGTTAGGCAGAGGGAATCTAGTGTTAAGACACTCTGTTCTCCATTTTCCGGAACTCTACAGAGTGGTGAGACTTAAAGCCGCGCTTTGCTTCGACACCAGAGCGAGAAAAATTGAAATATTAAATTTTTCATTCCCTCGAGTGGGAATCGCACCCACGAACTGTCGCGTTGACAACCACACTTTGTGCCCTTGCGGTACGACTGACATGAATCTTTATACAATTTTAAAGAGTAGTTATAACTAATATAAATTTTAAGTGAGGATGAAACTTAATAAAATTAGGAGTATACTCGTTTTTATTATATTTTTTTTTACTTTCACGCTTTTTTAAGGCAGGATAGGCAGAGGAACCAAGGAACCCAGTGATAAAACACTTCCGTTCCCCACTTTCCTCTAAATTTTTGAGGCATTTTCTTTGGTTAGAGATTATTTTGTTTTTAATGTAGATTGTAGTAGATTGTCAAATGCAGTTTTCCAAATTATTTTATGGATGTATGTTTATATAGTAGTAATATTAAAAAATTACATGACTTTGCTAAAACAAACCAATAATATTTCAGTTCACATTTGTATGTACTAATAATACATCAGAGTAGAAAATGTAGACAGGGGACCTGGGAACCTAGTGTTAAGACAATCTATCCCCATTAAGACACTTTCGTTCCCCACTTTCCGCTGAATTCTGGAGGCATTGCGTGTTGAGCGGCATCGCTTCTTCTCGTTATCGGAACGATAAGAAAGAAAACACTAAATATTTCATTTCCTCGAGTGGAAATCGAACCTACAATCTACCGCTCTTACAGCGCACAACTTGCCGCTACTGACCTTATATTAACAATTACAATTTTGATCCCCTTGCGGAGCAATGACCATATTTCAATTATTTTCATATACTCGCTGTAGTAGACAAAGCGCGACGCTTAACACGAACTCTTCCCAAAATTATATTGAAAATGGGAAACATGTCATAACACTAGGTTCCCATTACTTAGCCCGCAATATGAAGAAAAAAGCTTGAAGCTGCAAAAAAATGCACATACTACTTATTGTATTTTTTATTTAGACTACGGATGGGCACTATCATGGTCACTGATATCATCCTGGCGTTCACTAACTGCGCCGGCGCAGGCCTCTCGAAGCACTAACCTGCTTTTTTTCGACGGCCTCCGCGTGTTCTGTATGCTCAGCGTGATAGTGGAGCACGTGTGCTGGTTGGGCACGCAGGCGTATGTCAGCGACACAAGATATGTGGAATTGGTGAGATGTTCTTGCAAATTCTATTTTTTAAATATCTTGAAGCTTTATGATCTATTAGTTGTACAGAACTAAAGAAATTATTATTTTGTGGTAATATATCATTATTATTATACTCATTTCTTTCTTTTTTTCTTACTTTAAGGTGCGTCTCATACATAACAGGATAGGAAGAGGGAACTTGGGAATCTAGGGTTAAGACCGCAGAATTATGGACGCATTGCGTGTTAAGTGACAAAACTAATGCCGCGGGTTGACTCACTCTTGACCAGAGCGACTAAATAATGAAAATTTATCATTTCCTCAAGTGGAAATCGAACCCACAACCTGTCGCGTTTACAGTTACAATGCTGGTGCCCCTGCGCAACGATGACCTCAATGATATTACTTAACTTAACTTAACTTCACGCTTTATCCCTTGCGGGGTAGTCAGAGAGAACAGAGCGCCAAACGCTACGGTATGATACGGTATGGAGGACGGAGCTACAAATGATATTACTTAATTTAAGTTATATGTTTTATGGTAGTAAATAAAATATAAAAGTTTATTATATTGCACTAGACGCGAAGATCCAGCGACGCCATGTTGCTTGCGAACAGCACGGTGATGGTGCAGATATTCTTCCTGATGGCGAGTTTCCTTCTCGCGCACAAGCTGCTGCAGGAACAGCAGGGAACATCCTCCATCCTGACTTTCTTTAAAATGATGTTCAATAGAATTATAAGGTACCAAATTAAGTAGTAACTAAAATAAAAATTAAAAAATTAGCTTCACGCTATATCCTGCACACAGCAGGGTAGGCAAAGGGAACATAGTGTTAAGACACTCCGTTCCCCACTATCTGCCGAATTCTGGAGGCATTGCGTGTTGAGTGGCAGAACTCAACGCCGCGCTTAACCTCGACACCAGAGCGAAGAAATGGAAATATAAATTTAAGTAAATATTTCATCTCCTCGAGTGGGGATCGAACCCACAACCAGTCGGTTTTGCAGTCACACCTCGTGCCGCTGCGCCACGACCGGCCTCGAACTCGAAGTAGTAACTATTTTTTTATAAATATTTTCCTTTGCTTCACGCTGTATACAAAGCAGGGTACGCAGAGGAAACCTAATGTTAAGACACTCCGATATCCACGCACTGTCAAAATTTCAAGACATTGCGTGTTGGGTGATATTATTATGGACGTTATTAGTTATTATTTTCAGGAATCTATACTTATTATAAATCTATAGAAAAGTCGTTTCTGTACATTGAAAATATTTAAAAAAAAATTGCCAGGATGTTAAAGGATAACTAACAGAATCCATTTCCAGCATTTTTGGAAATTTTGTCTGTTTGTCCGTTTATGTGATCACGTATGATGTAAAAAGTACACAATAAATTTAAGCAACTTTTACACACAAAAATTGTAAGTAACTCAGAGTAGGTTTTAGTTTTTATTTCATTGTAAACACTTCAATCTATCAGGATAAGCCCCAGCTACTTTATAGTACTGTGGTTCGCATCCTCGTGGTGGGAGCGTGTCGGTGATGGCCCGCAGTGGTCGCTGGTGGTGACAGAGGCCGCTGTATGTCGTCGCAAGTGGTGGGAGCAGTTGTTGTACGTCAGTAACCTGGTGAATACCGACGACAAGTGTTTGATACAGACGTGGTGAGTTTGTGGAATGCTACGTAAATATTGGATGATTTTGTACCTATTAGTGTTAGTTATATATTTTTTCTTAAATATATATTTTTTTGACTTTTAGTTTATCCTCTACACTCCTATATATAGGGCAGAACAGAGGGAACCTAAAATTAAGAAAATTTTTCCCAACAAATATTTCAAAGGCAAACAATATAAAGCAATTTTTAGTTCATCTTTGGATACACTTATGTAAATAAAATGTTTTCGACACTATCAACCTACAACTTTTTAAAAATTAATTAATACATTATATGTATAAGGTACCTAGCAGCGGACATGCAGCTGTACGCGCTGGCGCTGGCCCTGACCCTGTGGTTGCGGCGCTCGCGGCGTCCTCTAACGACTCTGGGGGTAATCGCCGTCGTCCTCGTCGGGGGGAACCTGGTGCTGGCATATGTTTTGAAACTGGTGCCCACTTTTGTTGTGCACAATCCTGAGTGAGTATCTAACTTTTTATGTTAATTCTGCTCATATATTTATTGTAAATTATATTTTTTAAAATCAACTATTGGGGAACGGAAGTCTTAATGGAAGCGGAGTGTCTTAACATTAGGTTCTCAGGTTTTCTCTGCCAGGTTCACTATGTGTAGGATACAGCGTGAAGCTTAAAACAAAACTGTAGAGTTTGTTGCCGGCTATTCTCAGCAGAACTGCCTCCCGAGCTGGTGATATCTTCCAATAAGACTGATACTACTGATATTCTTATGTAACTGAACTAAATAAATTAAAGATATTTTAGATATATTTGGAGGATCATTTTTAACTTTAATACTAATTATATGCACTTTTCTTACTGTAGTTTAATTAAAAAATTCTCTTTAGGGGCAATCGTGGCGCAGCGTCATAGTGGCTGACTGTAAATACGACGGTTGTAGATGCAATTCCGACTGTGGGAATGGATTATTTTTATTTCTTCTCTATGGTAACAAGACAAAGCACGACGTTGAGGACCACCACTCAACCCGCAATGTCTCGAAAATTTTGCGGAAAGGTAGAAAGGATAACAGGACGTGTTTACACTAGACCCCCTCTGTCTATCCTTCTATATGCGGGATACAACGTGGAATGAAAAAAAGATGACTAAATATGTGCTTTGAGCAGATTAATCCGGGCAGCATACAAAGGAGAGCCGTCGTTCGACTGGATGTACACGTCGCCGCACAGCAACGCGGCGGGCGCGCTCGCCGGCGTGCTGCTGGCGCACCTGCACCGCGCGGGACTCGCGGTCAAGCTGGACCTTCTTAAGAAAAGGGTGAGTCAAGTGCGAGTCGTACTCCCCCAACCAACAGTTGCTTAGCAATTTCAAGGTCAAGGCGAAATGTTGTACTTCCCGTGTATGAGCTTTGTATGTGCGTTGTATTTGTGAAATGAACTACAGATAAAAGTTTGTAGTAGTTTTTTTTAATGTTTTCTCAATTTACTTTAAATATCGCATTTTTCGGATATTTTCTTTATTTGTACTGTTAATTCTTGACTTTTTGCTAAGTCTTCAAGCTAAGATTACGCAGCAGCAGATATATTCATATAAAATGAGAGAAAAACATAGAATTATTTGGATGCGTTAACTTAGAAAACGTTTTCCCTGTGTCCCAAAGGACTGTAAGCCGGGTTAATCAAAAATTCTAGCTCAGAAATCCTTAGCTATAATATATTTATAATCATATATATTCTTCAAAAAACGAACTAAAAAGTAAAAAATAATTTTACATAAAGTAAAACGTACTTTGATTAAATTTAATTAACAAAAATAATTAAAAAAAGATTTTATAATTTTGAAGTCGGTGCCAAGTAGAACAAACGGGCTTAGTTGTTCGATATTGTACTAAGGTTGTTGTAGCATTAGCTTGATTATTCTCAAGTTAATGGTTGTACTATGTAAAATTTCATACTTAATTAGGTATTATTGTGAATCAGCTTCACGCTGTATCCCACACACAGCAGGGTAGTGTTAAGACACTCCGTTCCCCACTTTCTGTCGAATTCTGGAGGTATTGCGTGTTGAATGGCAGAACTCAATACTGCGCTTAGCCTCTACACCAGAGCGAAAAAATGGAAATATAAATTTAAGTAAATATTTCATCTCCTCGAGTGGGGATCGAACCCACAACCAGTCGGTTTTACAGTCACACCTCGTGCCGCTGCGCCACGACTAAGTTAAACTGTTATTCCGTCCATAAATTTCTAGAGAAGTTCCATAAATTATTTACGTAAATTTTGTTTACAAAATGAACACCGGTTTACACTCGAGTGTGTGACATTAGATGTGGGGAAAATGCATTTTAAGTGAATATTACATAACTTAGTTTTACATGGCGTCGTTATAATATCCCTTATCAGATGACCCGCATACGTCTACGGGAAAAAACGACAACTTTCCCCAAATATCTAATGTGAAATTAATGATTTAATGGTTTTAGATTAATGTAAATATATTAAGTAACTAGCGACCCTCTCGCGGCTTCGCCCGCTTTAAATTACGTTCCTGTTTTATATAATGTATGTTTGCAAAACACTGAAGTTAAACTTTTAATTTCTAATGTGAAAATTATTAAAACCTAACGGTTGCACTTTCATTGTTTAAAAAAAAACTTATTTATATTTATAACAATTTAAATTGAGGCCAGTCGTGGCGCAGGAGCACAAAGTGTGAATGTAAAATCCATTAGTTGTGTGTTCGATCCCAATCGAGGAAATTTTATATTTATTTATATTTTCATTTCTTCGCTCTGCGGCGTTGAAATCCGCCACTCGACACGCAATACCTCCAGAACTCGGCGGAAAGTGGGAAACGGAGTGTCTTAACACTAAATTCCCTTTGTCTACCCTGCTGCGTGCGGGATACAGCGTGAAGCTGATTTAATTGATTTATTTATTTAAGTAAAAGAAAACAACATACTTAAAAGCTGCGTAAAATAATTAAAAATATAATAAAAGCAGAGTAAATTTTCCTAGAACGAAATTATCAGTTTAATTTAAAAAGAAAACCATTGTTGGGTTTAATCTTCAAAAATACTTGCATAATATTTATTTAACCTAAACTACTAAGAGTTTATTTTATATAATTTACTATTGTTCTGGATGTTTTTAGCTATAAATTTCTCTTTCAAATATATGAGGACCCCCCGAAGGGCATGTACGAAGAGGTTGATGACAGTGGACGAGGCGAAAGAGATATGTAGAGACCGTAGTGTTTGGCGCTCCGTTCTCTCTGACTACCCCGCTAGGGATAAAGCGTAAAGCTAAATATGGAAATATATAAAATATTTGAAAGTAAAATTTATAGCTAAGCTTTACGTCTAGATGAGGTTATTTGCAGGGCCGGATGTCAAAACTTGCAACATTGGTTTCGTAATGAAACCTACCGCGAATATTACCACTCCACACCATCAATTATTTTGATATTAAGTTACTTTTAGGTATATCGTTATTTTAGTAAAGCAAGAAAATATATTGATACTAGTGTAAGACACTCCGATCTCCACTTTCTGCCGAATTCTGGAGGCATTGCGTGTTGAGTGGCAGAACTCAACGCCGCGCTTGTCCTCGACACCAGAGCGAAGAATTTAATATATAAATTTAAGTAATATTTCGTCTCCTCGAGTGGGGATCGAACCCACAAACAGTCGGTTTACAATCACACATTGTATCCACGCCACGACTGGCCTCGAGACTTTTTTTTACTTAATTAATTATTATTCCTTTTTTTTATTATAAAAGACATAGGGCATTCTATGTCACAATCCAACGTTGCGTTACTACGTTAGGAACAAAGTTATGTATTTTAATATAAATATTTAATTCCTGACTTCAAGTCGTCGTCTGCGTTTTACCACATTTATTATCTCTATACGTAATGGTGCTAATATTGACTGAACAGTATTCTGTATTCTCTGTTTTAGTGTTATATCCTGTGGAAGATACATTAGTGATCAATAGTAACAATAGTATATTAACAGTTTTAAGTGTAATTATTAATACCAGTTGAAAGTATATTGCTAATATTTATTTTAGTGGCGGAACTCAATGTCGCACTTTGCAATGACAGCAATGCGAAGAAATAAAAATATTAAATATTATTCATTTCCTTGGGTGGAAATCGAACCCACAACCTTTCGTGTTTCAGTCACAAGCCTCTGCGCGGCGACTGGCCACAATAAAAAAAAACTATCAGCTATAATACTGTATTCACCAGGGTAGGCAGAGAGAATTTATTCTAAAGATACATACTACGTTCCCGATGTTTTCCTGTTCGGCTAAATTTATTTATTCGATAATTTATTCAATTTTATATTTAAAAAGCGATCATAATGAGGAAACCTAAGTCGTACTGCGACATAACAAGTAAAATATCAGGCGTATTACAAAACGTAATCGCAATTTACCGCAAAATTCATTTTGCAGCGCTCGACACCGCGCCGCTCTACCTGCCCTACTTTAGTGCAGTTACTAATAAATATTGTTTAAATATGATCTTATACAATGTACCTTTCACTGTTGACAAAAAGATTCACGAATTTCATTTTAGTTAAATCTTTTTTCAATAATTTCGTTTTGTCGGAGTCGGATTTCATATAAATATACTTGTCTCTTAGTACAAATATTGTACGTGAGGTAAAATTGAGTGAGCACTGTCATGTAAAATCGTAGGAATATATATCTTTCGTTAGTTACGGGTTCAAATATTGGCATATAATAATTTTTTTTTTGAGCATTTATGCTGTCAACTTACCAGCTTGGTTCTATAAAAGATTAATAATGAAACCAAAGAGTTTCAAATTAATGCCAATTTTTATTACCTTAAGAACTTATAAATGCACTATAATATAGAGGTATATCTCCATCGAGGGATCAACGATGGCCTGTAGCTTGTTCCAATTTTATTTAAGAATGCATATTTTTTTTAAATGATCACAAATTCTCTAGGCCGGTTGTGGCACAATCGCCTAAGTGTGTGACTGTTAATGCGACAGGTTGTAGATTCGATTGCCACTCGGGGAATTTAAATATTTAATATTTAAATTATTTCGCTCTAGTGTCGAGGAACGACGTTGAGTCCTCTGGAATTCGGCGAAAAGTGGAGAATGGGGTGTCCTGACACTAGGCCCCCTCTGCCTACCCTGCTATATGCAGAATACGGCGTAAAGCTGAAAAGAATATCTCCTAAATTATAAAAAATCGCTTACCGTAATATAAGCTCCTTTATCTATGGGCCACTGTTGATCAGCACATTGAGATACAACCTATATAATTTTATATATGAACAAAGTGTGACTTCCCCACTCGAGGAGATGAAATATTACTATACTTGAGATCCCCACTCGAGGAGATGAAATATTTACTTAAATGTATATTTCCATTTCTTCGCTCTGGTGTCGAGGCAGAGCACGGCACTGATTTCTGCCACTGAACACGCAATGCCTCGAGAATTCGGCAGAAAGTGGAGAACAGTGTGTTTTAACACTAGGTTTCCTCTGCCTACCCTGATGTGTGCGAGATACAGCGTGAAGCTGACTTAAGTTCATATATACATCTTACAACAAACACACTTACATATATACATTACGTGAGCTATTATATAACCATAATATATTCTATAATCTACAGTATTTTCTTAATAGATTGTTACTATGGTCTAGGGACCCAGTGGTACGACAGCCTAGGTGACTTTCACCGGTTGCGCCACTCGGTCCGCGGATGGCCGTCCGCTGCAAGTATGCGTCGAGAGGTGCATTGGGAAACTCGATAGCATAACTGGTAGACTTCCTTGCAAGCTGCAACGAACGGCTGTTGCGTATAGAGGTGACAGACCATCTTAATAGGGAAATGCATCGTATGTTTACATAATGACCGTATAAAATATATTACTTGGAAATTTATAAAATAGTGAGGCCAGTCGTGGTGCAGCGGCACAAGTGTGACTGTAAAGCGACTGGTTGTGGGTTCGATCCCCACTCGGGGAGATGAAATATTTACATAAATTTATATTTCCATTTCTTCGCTCTCGTGTCGAGGCAAAGCGCGGCGTTGAGTTCTGCCACTCAACACGCAATGCCTCCAGAATTCGGCAGAAAGTGGGGAGCGGAGTGTTTTAACACTAAGTTCCCTCTGCCTACCCTGCTGTGTGCGGGATACAGCGTAAAGCTGATTTATTTATTTATTTGTAAAATAGTTTTAGTATAGGCCTGTGGCGCTGGGTTATAAACCTGCGACTGTAAACGCGAGGTTGTGGTTTCAATTCCCAGTTGGGGAACTGAAATATTTAATATTTTCTTTTACTCGATATCTGGTAACGAGGTAAACCGCATCGAGATCTGCCATTCAACACTCAGTGCCTATAGAGGTCGGTGGAAAGTGAGGAACGGAAATGTCTTAATGGGAACAATTAGTCTATTTAATATTTTAGTTATTGTTATTTTTTTATTATTTCATGCAAATACTGGATACTAATACATTAGTAAACTATTCTGTAAATTCTTAAAGAAACTCTTATTATAACGTAAATTTTAAGAATCAAACTAAATTTGAAAATGTTTTTCCTACAAACAAACTTTATGGACATAAGCGTGTTCTTAGATATTAGGTACCATTGCGTAATATTAGGTAACCGCCATTTAAACGTGTTATAAAAAAATATAAAGAATGGAGGTAGTGAAAATTATTATATAAGAGTAAATACTTTCTGTCTTCACTTGATCAGTACTTATAATATTTTTTCGGAAGTGAAATGTTATTATTACCTTCCTAAAGACTAACTGCCTAAAACACTTAAGCTACTTAGACGCGATGGCTTATAATCCTAGTGGAGGTGAAGAGATTGAGTGGCGACACTCGACGCACTTTGACTTGTCACTAGAACGAGAAAGAGAAAATATTAAATATTTCATTTCCTCGAATGGGGATCGAATCCATAACCTCTCATGTTTACAGTCGTACGCTTAAACTTCCCTAAACACTAAAGGCCTTAATGTTGCGAATGACTACCAGTATCGCAATCATCTTTTTTTTATCGATTCATCTTTTCCTTACTTTCTCTTCGTCATCAGTAGAGAAATACGATGTTTCACGCCAAAACACCGATGGCGCTGTATATCGTCCAGGTTCGGCCCCATATGGAGTACTATTCTAATCTCTGGGTTAGTGCACCTCAGTCTTGACCCAAATTTTGTAACCGCACAGTACGTCACAAACTCATCATCATCATCATCACATCATCTGGACACATGGCACTCCACTACTGTGTGGCTTTGCTGGAACTTAATTCCACGCGCCACGCAACTGTGGAATGGCCTACCTGCGGCAATGTTTTCACGTTCAAAAAACGCGTCTATCTCCACTTTAACACGGGGTTGTGGGCGGCGGTAATCACTTACCATCAGATGACCCGAACGCTCGTTTGCCTTGTCTTATCCGTAAAAACAAATATATCCTTGCATAATATAAATGTCATTTTCAAATTGTAACAAATTACTAACACAACAAGACACGGCGGTGAGTTCCGCCACTCAACACGTAATATCTCGAAACTTGGATGGTGCGTGGGAAAGAAATTTTTTAACACTAGATTCACTCTAGCTATCCTGTTATGTTCATAATACAGCAGAAACCTAAAAAAAAATACATAACTAATACTGTTTTCATCTAATTTCAGTGGTTTCGCCTGTTATCAGTCTGGGCTGTGCCAGTGACAGTACTGGTAGTGGCTATTTGGCCACACTTGCTGGGCACAGGCTTGCCGCCGCGGTTAAACGCCGCCGTGAGCGCTGCACTTGAACGACCAGTATTTATAACACTTGTTACGATAGCACTGTTTGGGGCAATGAGTGGTGTTGATTGTAAGTACTATATTATTTCTGTATTTTTTGTATTTTTTAGTAGACTCGATTGTTGTGGGTTCAATTCTTCGGTTCTAGTACTTGTCATCATATTCACATTATTTTACTTTTCATTTGGACAGCGCTCGGCGCTGAGTCTCGCCATTCATCATCCAATATCTTGAAATCGGTCGTGGAAAGGAGAACGGAGTGTGTCGACATGATAGGATACTAAATTATTTTTCTACTATACGATATAGCTAAAGTAGTGTTTAAAGCCTATCACATTAGTTTCTATTGGTACCTATCCTTTTTCTTTCTTTTTGTTTCTACAATATACTTTTATAAATAAAAAGAGGCCAAGAGGTGTTTTCGAAAGAAGTCGCTGTGGCGCAATGGTACTGCGTCCGACTGTAAGCCTCTAAATTCCCACTCCGCAAAATGTACTCATATGTAAATATATTCATATTTAATGATACAAAATTCTCCGCTGCGTTGGCGTTGAGTTCTGCAACTTAACACGCAATGTCTTAAAATTTGGACGATAAGTAGGAAACAGTTAAAACATTATTACCTCTGTCAACTCTGCTATGAGCAAATGAAAGTTAATATGGCTCCTTTTTTTCAAAAGAGTAAAGAAGCTCGTACATTATTTTAAATTTTTCATTAGATTTCAACTAGTTTTGCACCTCTGTGTACACCGACATACATATAAGTAGGTACGTACATTTCTAACGTAACGTAAAAGTAACGAGCACAACGTTACGTTAGTAGTAGGTCTACGTATTTAATACTTTACTATTAATATTTGTGTTTTCGCATTTACATCCATATTCGATAGTTACTTATGCTTGTTAGGTAAAACATTTATGTAGAATGTAAATGACGCCATTTAGTAATTTATTAGTACCTTATGTTAATAAATCAGCTTCACGCTGTATCCCGCACACAGCAGGGTAGGCAGAGGGAACCTAGTGTTAAGACATTCCGTTCCCCATAACCACTCTCCGTTCACCTACTGTTTATAATATCAAAATAATATTTTAAGCTCTCACAAATATACTAATTGTTCTGTTATTATATAATACAAAATATTTTTATTTTAGCTTCACATTGTAACCCGCACATAGCAGAGTAACCAAAAGTAACCTGGGAACTTAATGCTAAGACACTGTTCCCATTAAAACACTTTAGTTCACCATACTGCGTTTTGCCTCGTTACCAGAGCGAGGAAATGAAAATATTAAATTTTTCATTTCTTAAAGTTATCATCGTATATAAGATATTCCTACAGTTCCTCTATGTTTAGTACCATTGTACAAGATATTAGATTACAACTTCAAATCCTGCTGCACTCACATTTTTTTTTTTTAATTTCTAAATATCGTATATGATTTCAGCTCCGTGGGTACGGTGGATGTCATGCGGCACAGTGGCAGCGAGGTTGTCATTCGGTGCCCTGTTGTTACACATGCTGCTTATCAAGAGCTTCCTTGCCACCCGCCTCGCACCGGTACACCTTGATCGACTGTCTGTGGTAAATAGTGTTTTTTATTATTTTTTTCGGTTTCTCTATGTATCCTGCATATAACATGGTAGGCACAGAGAACCTAGTATTAAGACACTCCGTACCACACTTTCCGCCAAATTTTTCGAGGCATTGCGTGTTAAGTGGCGAAATATACGCCGCGCTTGTGCTTTTCACGCAATTGAACTTACAACCGTCGTGTTACAGTTACACGCTTGTGTCCCTGCGCCGCGACCGCATCAAATTTATTATTACTTATATTACCTTCGTCGTACCGTATTGGGGTATATGGCTGAAAATACGTTGGATATGCGATCAATCCAAAATAAGGGGATCATATTTAGGTTACATTAATTCCCCCGTTTATGGTAAACAAAACACGGCGTTGAGTTCTGCGACATTGTCCATTGCCACACACTTAGTATTTAAACTACTTGCTAGACACCTCTAAATCCTATAAGCTATAAGCGCCTACAAATATATTAGGAGCAAATAATATTTTTTCCACATTAGTCAATTAAAATTATATATTGTTAGCAGACTCGTGTAAAAGAGGGTAGACATAGGTGAAAAAGACTATAAAAGCAATGGATTTATGTTAATCGGGGCTCTAGATCCCGATGATATATAGTTCTTATTATATTTTGTTCTTTCAGTTATTATATATGAATTTAGTATATTAGATTTCGTAGGCGCTTGTAATTTATTAAAGCTTAGAGGTGTCTCACAGGGGGTTTTAACCATGATAAATGCTTAACTTACCACTGTTGGGTGTATGTGCCCAGAAACTTTCAGGCTTTATAAAATAACGCAGGTCTGGCTTATTTCGACTCTGGAGTTATTATATAGTAACACTTGTTTTGCTTAAATCATGTTTATTTTAAGATATTTTTAGGGTTCCGTATCCTCAAAAGTTTAGAACGGAACCCTTATAAGATCACTTTATCGTTGTCTGTATGTCTATCTGTCAAGAAATTTATCTCGAGATCGCGTGAAGGTATCAATCTGAAATTATATGAAATACGCAAATTATAACCTATAAGATACTTTCTCGTACAGTTATGAAATTTGGTACGAAGTGATAATTTACAGTACAAATACGGATAAAAAATCTGAAAAGTGAAAATTTATAAAATAGTAAAAAAATATTATAAAGTAACATTTGTAGTTCATTTCATACAAAACGATTGCGTGCAATCTTAAGTTTGTCAACTATAAGTTCTATTTTCATCCTAACATACAATCCTGAAATTGGAAATAGTGTGTGAGTTACACTCGAACTGGACCAGTTTTTTCAAACAAAATAAATTTTACATACAACTTTAATTACATACACCTGATGAAACCGCGCGAGACACTCAAATGGCACGACACAGGTGCATCTATTCATAGAAAATGGCCGCCACGGCTGAGTGCTTACGCAGAAGACAATAGTCGATTAACTAAGAGCAAAGATCACATTATATAAGGTTTTGACTCTTGAGTGACGTTGGTGATCTTAGTAGTTTATTATGTTTATGCATTTTTTTTGCGCATTTAACTTGATACTGATTAAATGTGAACTGAATTAAAATTTTGATATACAGGAATACCAAAATATTTTATTTTCGTAAGAACTGAACAGTTACACTGATTTTCTCTAAGATTTATGTATATGTAGTTTTAAGTCTGCTACATACGTGACGATACTTTTTGCTGCTTCATACGTGATCCCGGCCTAGAATAGGATCATCCTGGTACTGGTGGTGTCGTGAGAGGCGACTAAAGTAGGTGTGGTAAAGTCACGTCGTCAGCAATGGCAACACGCATGGGCAGACTCGACCGGATCATCACCACCCCCGGCATTTAAAACCGGCGTTAAGTAGTGGCTTTATGCCACTGCGTTTCGCATCAGGTAATGCCGGGCTCCGGCGCCCAACCCACCGTAAAGACCGGCAACGCACCTGCAGCTCCTCTGGTGTTGCACGGGGTCGTGGGCGGCGGTGATCGCTTACCATCAGGTGACCCGAACGCTCGTTTGCCTTGTCTTTTCCATAAAAATATAAAACTTTTCCGTTACTTGCTGTTTTGATAGCAGATGTCAATGTATCTGCTTAATAAAATTTGATAGTTTTTAAAACATCTAAAGTAAGGAGATTATGAGGGAGTAATGTTAAATACCTCGTGGAAAGTGTATGTATGATAGCCATATTATCTGCATAACGAACTAACCCACCACCAACATTATCGTGTATATCATTTATGTATATACAGGATGGAAGCGTCAGCGCTCCTTCTACGGGAACAGCATATAGGATAAAATATTTTAAGCCCATACCTTAAGAAATTAATCAAGATACCTCAACAGTTTAGACGTAGGATTTTTTTCATTTCACGATGTTTATCCATACCTGTATTTCGTGTATGCGGTGGTTTCCCTTTGATAGGTTTATGTGTGCGTGCATCGTTCTTGACAAATGACGTTTTGTTTTACAACGATAATTTTATTATTTATTTTGCTTGAAAAAATCACTTTTTCATTTTTGGGAAAGAAAAGAAAAATATTGCAATTAAGCTTTTATAGAGTAGTTAAAACTGTGCTTTCATTTAAAGTAGCGCTGACAATAACACTGTATATTAAAGAGCGTGAGTCCAAAATACTCCCTTATAGGACACCAAACTTGACTGTTACAATGTCTCTTTTGTGTTTGTGACCTCTAATATAAACAATACCTCTAAATAATAATAATAACAAAAATACCTGTAATATAATGCATTCTATTTCTTAAGTAAAATTTAGAGCCATTCAAGTGCCACTCTTCGTAATAAATTGAATATTAAGTTTTAAGATATCAATTATAGTTATGCTTTTATTACGGTGACATAATAATTATTATTTATTACCACTAATGCGAGACCTTTTGTTTACTCATAAAAAAGAACATATATTCTATAATTCAATGACATATTTATATATAAACAATCTAATAAAGGATTTCTCTAAAATTATTTGAAAAGACCCGAAAACTCAAGAAAAAAAGAGAGAAACCCAGTGCTAGTTAGTTCGATTTTAATTTCCTTAATATCAGTATTATATAGAACTCGAACCGACAGCCATTATATTTACAGTTAGATGTTATTCCACTACGCTACAAATCTCTACGAGCTAAAATTTATATTTATTTTTTTGTTTCAGTACATAGAATGGTTTGGTTTCTCCATCCTGTCATATCTCGCAGCCATACCGCTCGCCTTGCTCGTCGAGTTCCCCGCGCAGAGACTTCACAAGGAAATTACAAAGCTTTTACAGAATAAATATCATCAAATAAGTAAAACTAAAATAGACGACAAGTTGAAACTGAATTAAGATTTCAACAAGGACGTCAATTATTGTATTATTTATTAAAATTTTATTTTTAATCATACAACTTGGAGGAGGTTGGAGTTGAAGAGATTTAGTTAGTATTTAAATTAAACTAAATATATCGTCTCTTTGGTGGTGAAGAAAGTCAAACTTCAAATTACAAAATTCGAAACAATTTACTATAAACAAGAAATTATTAAGAAGATAAATATAATTTCAACAAATGTTATCAAAATGTGACTTATGTTTTGACTCCACGCACCACTCAATTTTCAAGACATTGCGAGACTCGACACTCAATGTCGGAACTCAAGAACGCATTTTGTCTTATTGCCAAAGCAGGACAATGAAAATGAGTAATATCTCCGAATGGGAATCGAACCTACAGTCGTTGCATTTACAGTCACACCCTGCCCCGCTGAACACCCCATACGGCATAGAGGCAATTTTTGTTTAACTGTTCAAAATCTATATTTAGCTTGTACTTGAATAAGGTCGCTATTGTATATAAGCAAATTTTATTATTTATGTGAAATGTACTCGACTATAATGATTGAATAAAATAAAATATTTCTAAAATTATTGTGTAGTCTTTGACAAGATTTTGCATTAAAATAAACAATTTTTTATGTTCACGCTGTATCCCCTATAGCAGGGTATATAGAGAAAGCTTAGTATAGAGACGATCCGTTGCCTACGCGTCGCTCGATTTTTTGGGATTTTGTGTGTTGGGTAGCAGAACTCAACAACGTGCTTTGTCTGTTAACAGAGCGAAGAAATTAGAAATAATTCATTCTCTCGAATGGGAATCAAACTTCAACCGTCAGACGCTGATGCAGACGACCTCTTTAAACAAACAGTAAGTTAGTAAAAACAATCACTTAAATACTTATTAAAATAAAAAAAACTGGTCAAATGCGAGTCAGATACGAGTTAACCGCCTAAGGTTCCGTATTAATTTAAGGGTCGTAGGTAAAAGGGAAGTAGAACTTATAAAAATTGAAAAGTTAATTTTGTTTGAAATAACCTTTAATAATATTAATTATATTTATTATTTTATCTATTTTTAAGGGAAACATACACTACATTAAATATATTCTAATAAAACACAATTAATAGTACAAATACCAATCAAGTCAAACTACTTACTCATAAGTCTAAAGAACAATAATTTATGCACATACAAAAAATAAAAAAACAAAAAGTGGAAAACTTTCATTCGGGACAAAAAGATAAAAAGGAGGATTTTGAAATGATAAAAGCAAGTTATTATGTCATTAATAAATATATTAAATAGAAGTGGACCAAGGTGTGAGCCCTGAGGCACCCCTGAGGGAACCGGAAGGAATGCTGAACAGTGACCCTTTATAGCAACTGCCTGACATCGATTTCCAAGATATGAGCAATACCATCGGAGCAAATCTCCATGCACACCGAATTGTTCCAGCTTGTGTAGTAAAATGTTATGACAAATTTTATCAAAAGCCTTTGAATAATCAGTGTACACAGCGTCTACCTGTAGCCTATTATCCATAGAAGTGTAAAGATAATCCAGAAATTTGCAAAGGTTACTTTCCGTTGACTTGAATTATTCTCATTATTTGAGAGAATAATTTTGGTATAAGAATGTTTTCTTTTGTATGAAATATCTATAATTATTTGTTTACGTGTCGTGAATCTCATACAAAATGAAGCAAAAGCTATATATAAATGCTCGTATGTTTTGATTGCGTTGACTTAAAATCCAAATATAAAAAATAAAAAAAGGGTTTTTTTAACAGTTTCACGCTGTATCCCGCACACAGCAGGGTAGGCAGAGGGAACCTAGTATTAAGACACCCCGTTCCCCACTTTCCACCGAATTCTGGAGGCACTGCGTGTTGAGTAGCGTAACTCAACGCCGCGCTTTTGCCTCGACGCCAGATTGAAGAAATGAAAACATAAATGTAAATAAATATTTCATGTCTTCGAGTGGAGATCGAACCCACAACCAGTCGATTTATAGGCACACTTTGAGCCTCTGCGCTACGACTGACCACTCATTTTTTACCGTATAAGCCCCCTTTTTCCTATATGGCCGTATATGGATATTTTTTTATATTAATTTCAGCTTGATATCTCTACGTGATCTCGATATAAATAGTCTTGATAGATGACCTACTAAGTACTGATACGATACTGTAAAGGTTCCGTTTTAATCTTTTGCGGTACGGAACCCTATAAATGTATTTTGTTCAAATTAATTCTCAGAACAAAAGCTAATAAAAAAGTGATTAATATATCCCTGTCAGGATATAATTGCATCTTTATCAGGGCCAATTATTTATTCATTATGTTTGAGTAAATTACTTTTATAACTCGACGGATCGATGATGGTCTAAAAGTAGGAGACCTCAGTGCCTATTTATTTGACTCCCGTGTTTGATTGGCGATTTTCAATGGCTCAGCAAACATTTGGAAATTTGTGATTTAAAAAAAAATTGGATTGATCAAGAAAATTAGCTCTATTTACAGCTCCACTGTTTTTTATTATTATTTTAAATCTAATAACTCTACAGAAATATAGTCCGTACCGTTTTATTTTATCCCTTTTTTTTAACAACAACATTTCATGAGGGCCTTGGTACTAGGATGAGCACTATGGTGTCGCTATGTAGTGGAGAATATGGCTGGTTTGTTCCGGTCTTTTACTGACATTTTTATGTTGTTCTCTTCGTTGTTCCCATCGTCATCGTCATCTTCAATCTCGCTGTAGTAGGTGCAGCTATCCGTGTGTTGCAAAATCGCTACGCCTACGTGGAAGTCCCTTTTTACTAATACTCCTGTTTGAAAGAGAGGTAAAGAATATCTTTCAGTATCTGCTTCTTATTTGCGCTCCTTGTCTTGTTGTGTCACCCAATCTATTTAGAAGTTCCAGTTCCAGTGCGCATGGCGTACTTTTTCAGTCAGTCGTCAGATTTCAGTCGAAATGTATTATTTCTTTATTCTTCAATTTCATTTTTCGACAAGCAATGTTTCCGACCATCGTAACATTTCATAAATGTTGCATCTTAAGACTGTCTCTCTTAGATCTTCTATTCAATAGACTGGCCAAACTAGGCGAGATCACTATGTACTTGCGATTTTTAGCTTGCAGAGGTTTATGCCCAATCTTTTCGTATCTTTGGGCATAAAGAGAGTTCCAAGAGGTAAAGAGAGGTACCTAATATATGTATCCTAATAGACGTATGGGGGTCCAAGATGGAAGGCTTGCTCGCAGCGACCCCTTCCAGCCCTTATAAGGGCTGCAACGTCAGGGATGTTCTCGGTAGCGTTAGAGGAAATGAAAAATTTATATGTGGTGTTTTGAACGGATTGGCCGGAACTGCGCGAAGCAATTACGAGGGAGTGCAGTAACAGGGTTAACGGAGCCTAAGCTGCATTGATAAGATTGCGAAACGCCAGCACAGCTGCGCGTTTGGCTTGACAAAAGCACAAACATGGTAGATGTACGAATCTCCCTTTTTTTGGTTGTTTTTTAACTTAGTGTCACGCTTTGTCCCTAGGGTAAAGAACAGAGAGAATGGAGCGCCAACGCTACAGTCTCTACATACCTCTTTCGCCTTGTCCACTGTCGTCAACCTCTTCATACACGCCCTCCGGGGGTCCTCATGCTTTTTACATGACCTTCCTCCAGTATCCTTGATACTGTGTTTTCGAAGGTCAACCGAGGTCTCTCCCTCTCTCTCTTACTATTCACTTTTCCATCATAAATCTTTTTTGCGATTCTTTCATCGCTCATTTTTATCTCTTCATTGCGGATTCGATCACCTAAGCTGACTCCGCATATCTTATGAAGAGATTGCATCTCCACAGAGAATTCAAGATTCCATCTTTCTTTCATTCTTCTTCTATAATACCCACGTTTTGCTGCCGTATAAAATCTCGGTACCAACACTGCATTGTGTATGGCCAAACGCGCAGCTGTGCTGACGTTTCGCCGTCTCATCAATGCAGCTAAGGCTCCGTTAACTCTGTTACCGGCAGCAACACTTTCCGTATCTTTTTTCTTTTGGTATACTTCCCAAAAATATATAATCAAAGTTTTATGTGAATAACTTACCTTTGTCTTTCTACAACCTTAAGAAATTCTTACGCTAGTCTTACGGTGGTAAGCAACATAAACATGTTACACTACAGTTCCTAGTCAACTCTGCGTTTCGAATGTCAGTTTTGTCATTAAAATATTATTACTTAAGTTTTTATTATACTGAAAGTAACAAAACTTTGAATAGCCCTAATAATTACTTTTATTATTTTTATTTTTTATGGATAAAGGTGTTTAAATACGTTCACACAGTGTGAACGTAGCCTCGGACCAGCAAGCTAAATTAATAAATATGCGTTGTTTATGCAATATTAATGGTTTAAGTCCAATAAACGTAAGAATGACTTCGTGGATCATCGTGTTCGTGTTTTTGTGCGCAAGCGCATGCAGATGTGGTTTAGCTGATAAATGTATGCAAAAGGAATATTTAAAAAACTTCTTCACGCTATCTACAGATACATATAATAATGAATATTTTAAATTTGTGCATAAAAATATTAATATTAGAAAAGATAACGGACAAGATAGCAGAAAAAGCTCAACAGTGGACTTCAAGGACGATGATATTGACGATGTGATTCTTAAAATAAGCGGTAAGTGAAATATATTAAAATTAATATACAGAGTGATTGATTGGTAGATAGATGTACAAACTGATAATAATGGAAAAAAGGATTGGAAATGGCCTCCTGGTAGAGCAGGCCATTTCCAATAATTTTTACCCCATATAGTAAGCACTCAAATGTTACAATTTGCAAAAAATTGGCCATACAAAAAAATTCTAAGTGCCATCTGTGCGCAATTGAAATAAAAGGATAAAACTGAGTTTAACTATTTGAGTGAAACTAGCGACCCGCTCTCGGCTTCGCCCGTTTACACTACTGAAATATTTACTTAATACACTATATTAAGCTCGTTTTTTTTTATTTTTATTTTTATATATATATTGTATGTTTGCAAAGCACTTAAGATTTCTAATGTAAAAATTATTAAAACCTCAAGTTTCATTTTCGTAATTCCCATAACAATTGAATGTTAAAAAAAATATTAATAATACTTACGGTGTCTGTATGGAAAATTTATTAAAAAAAAATTATTACGGGTATTTAACAATGTAATAGAACTCGGTCAGTTTGTCTGTTTGTCCGTGCGTTTGTCACGCTTATCTCAGAAACGGCTTAACTGATTTAAGTGCACTTTTATATTTAAGCAAGCTTTCCTACACTTTTAGTATTAATTTTATTTCAATCGGTTGATAAATAAAAAACTTTAAAGCTATAGATATCACTATGTATCCCGTATATAGCATGGTAGGCATAGGTAACTTAATGTTAAGATACTCCGTTGCCCACTTTCCGCCGAATTTTTTTAAGAACCGACAAAGTCGCGTTACAGTCGCATCCGTGTGCCCCTACGCCACGACGGCCTCTAATACATATACAGAGTGTTTTTGTCACCACCACTATTAAATAAACCACAGTTTTAAATACTCTATAAAAGTCTAATACAATTATTTTTTCTTTTTTCCCATAAAAATGTTTTTTTCAAACAAAATAAATATTAAAATTATCGTTGTAAAATAAAACGCCATTAGTCAAGAATGACGCACGCAGACATAAACCTATCCTTTGATAGGTTATTTACTACTAGCGTCCCGCCCACGGCTTCGCTCGCTTAAAATACATGACTATTGATTTAATAAGCAGAATAGATTGACAACTATAATGACTTCTAATATGATTTTTTTATTGCTTTAATCTATAATATTCTAATATGATTTTTTTACGACATTATCGTAATTTCTATAAGATTATTGATTATTTCGAACTAAAAAATACGACCAATGTCCAATCAAATATCATTTGATATTCATAAAATATATATAAAGCTTTATATTCATAAAATATATATTTACTTTATTATATGTATATATTTTTGTAACATTACTTTCTTTTTACCTATGTTATGTTTTTTAAAGCTCTGTTAAATGTGCTGATGTCAGTTAATAATTTAATTTACTGCTTCAGAAACAGCCTTAAATGTAAAATTATTGATTTGGGTAAGGATTCATAATATTCTTTGTAAAATAACTGTAATGTTTGCATATTAACTCCTGTACAGTTTTTAAATTAGTTACACATATTATTAGCTAAATGTACAATTGTTAAATATGTAGTTATTACAGAGTACACGTAGAAAGGATGTTTTTAGGCATTTTTATATAGATTTATTTCAAACGAACGAACGAACCACAAAATCTATGTATTTGCTTGATATCTCTTTGAAGATCAAATCGTTCTTTATCTCTGTGTTGAATTAATTACGATTTCAACTTAGCTGTTATTATTTATGAAGGTAATCTCCACTAACAATTCAATTTTGCTTACTTTATTGTATAAAATATTGTATAATAGTGCTTCAAAAATATATATTTTTATCAACAGTCATATAATCAAAATGTTTCCAATGTCATTCTTTAGCCAGGAATCTTACGAGCGCGATTGCTATATAATATTCGCAGGCAAACTAATACCTTGAGTTCATTCAAATGACTATAACTTTTTTTTTAATGAACCGATTTTGATAAACCAAACTTTAGTAGTTAAGTTGAGTTAAAACAAAGCAATTGGTGAAACTTTTAAGTAAATCGGTTCAGTACTTTCAGAGAAAAATGCGGACATAAATATATCGACAGACAGATAGACAGACAAGAAATTAAAAAAAAATATTTTCGATTTCTATTATTCTTTTTAAGTGTCCCTCTATCCATTTCAGTCAAAATTACTAAATGTACAGATAAAATATTTTTACTGTCTTATATGAGTGTTTTAACACTTGGTTGGCAGAATTTTGTGTTTCAGCATAAAAACTTAAAAATAAAAATATGGAACTACTTTATAATAATACAATTCTATAAAATATATGAGGCCAGTCGTGGCGCAGTGACACAACTGAAACTGTGAAACTGTGAAAACGTTAGGTTGTAGATGCGATTCCCATTCGAGAATAATATTTAATTCTCTCAGTTATCCTTCATCCAAATAATTATGCCATTTTCGGAGCGAATTTCCACTCATAATAAACTAGTCTTTATGAATTGTGGCGCAGGACCACGATCGTGTATATTGGAAAATAGCTAAACCAGGCCTTGTATCACAAATGCGTCATCATTTTTCATTATGGGCGACGCGTTTCCTGCGTAAGCTTCTGTGGAGTACTGACGATTGCAGTCGATATCGGAGTCACCATCCACTTCATCCGGTGTGGAGGCACCATGAACGTTTGATTTCTCTGCAATCGTATATCAGAAATTGTTAGGACATATCGTTATGTGTGTAGCAGACATAAGCATGACTAATAAGCGTTGTCTGTGACTGTCAACTCATATAATATAGATTTTCCTCCATCTTTTAGATCATTTTTTTCACTCTTCATTATACTTTGAACATAAAAACTAATTACAAATATCCCAATTCCATTAGATGAGGATTACTACGCAATGCCGCAGATGTTCCAGCTGGACTCGTATTTTTATTGCGTGAAGCGTGGAGGCGTGTTCTGCCTCGGGAATTTTGACCTATCACCTATTGGGGATAGTACTTTATTCCGCATTATGAAGGTAATTAATATAACGAAAGTAACGTTCAATAAATGATAAAATAAAAAAAGACTTATCAACTAAATACTACCTATAGGTGATGCGGCATTGAGTTCTGCCACTCAACACGCAATGCCTCCAGAATTCGGCAGAAAGTGGGGAACGGAGTGTCTTAACACTAGGTTCCCTCTGCCTACCCTGCTGTGTGCGGGATACAGCGTGAAGCTGATTTAATTTAATTTATTTTAAATACTACCTACATTGCCCTTACATTACTCTTACTGTTACATTGTCTCTCAGTCATATTGTCTCTGGTGGTTCTCAAGAGGCTCATCGTTAGAGGCTTGTGAACTTAGAGGGAGCCTACTATTACTACTGTTCTTGAAAGTATTTCTACTTGGGATCAGTCTATTTTTAGTAGACATATTGATACCAACAGGTCTGATGTAGTGCTAGTAGACCAAATGGCGCTCCGGGATTGTGGGCATTGTGATGCCAACAATCCCGGATCCTATGATGATGATAATCGGAATCCTATGATGATGATAATCTTGTATAAGCGGAAAAAGAAAAATTATATAAATATGCAATTTAGACATAGCATATTGCTTTAGACGTCTCGTTTTGTGATGAGTTTCCTCGCTCTGTAGAAAGTTTCTGTCTGTTCTGTCGGAAGAGTATACTTTATAGTTTTAAATCTATTTTTTATCTTAAATTATATTTTAAAATGTAAAGCTTTCCTTTTGTATAAATAAAGTATTATACTGACGTACTGAAATTTATTTCTTCTCTAATCTTCAGACTAATGTTTATTAATGAATTACTTACGCACATTTTTTGTTAATACTTCTACAGGGCGTGTCAGCAAACTGGGTTGATTTTGCAAACCACACGCGCATTTATCGAGGAACCTGCCTCACATGCAGCTGCTCTTCTTTTCAGTCTTCTTCGCAAGAGGAATGGTAACATCAATGCAATCCTTACATAGTACCTAGTGTTATAATATATGTATATGAAATACTGTAGAGTACTTCATATACATATTTTTTTTTTTATGGAAAAGACAAGGCAAACGAGCGTTCGGGTCACCTGATGGTAAGTGACTACCGCCGCCCACGACCCCGTGCAGCACCAGAGGAGCTACAGGTGCGTTGCCTGCCTGTAAGGTGGGTTGAGCGCCGGAGCCCGGCATTACCTGATGCGAAACGCAGTGACATAAAGCCACTACTTCACGCCGGTTTTAAATGCCGGAGGTGGTAATGATCCAGTGGAGTCTGCCCATGCGTGTTGCCATTGTTGGCGACGTGACTCTACCACACGTACTTTAGTCGCCTCTTACGACACCACCAGTACCAGGATGATCCTATTCTAGGCCGGAATCACACGGCAAATATATACATATATACATATATTATTAATATTCTGTAAAATAACCAATAATACCTATATCTTTTATATTTTTACGATTATTACATTATGAATGAAACTATTTAATGTTATTTAATGTTTATGAGTCCCAACCTGGGTCCTGTACAAGGCCAATCGGTGTTTCTTTAAGGCCAACGTGGCCTTACTTTCTAGATGATAACGTTACTGGTAGTCACTCGAAACGCTAAGGCCCAATGTGCTAATAAAATAACATACTAGGCGCGGCTATAAAGCGAGTGTTTTAGAAGACTGCCAGCACGACAAATAGGTCATGCTTATGTACATTTTTTTTATTTCTATAACCTAAATCTTTCTGCTTTTCCAGGTTAGAATCATGCGTCAATGCAAAAATGATATCAGATTACAAATTGACAGCGCGCCTCACCAGCGTCGACTACTGTAGAGAAGGACAAACTCCTTCAACACCACTGAGTACTAACGAGAAAGCTTTTGCTGTATTTATAATAGTTATATTGACGTTTACAGCTATCAGCACTGTTCTTGATGTGAAACTTGCTGGTGCTTCCAAGAAGAGTGAGTGTTTGATGATTGAAATCATAAAAAGATTTTTGAGATTTTTTTAACTTCAAGCTGTATCCTATATGCATCAAGATAGGCAGAGGGACCCCGTATGTTAATGCACTCTGCTCCCCACTTCCCACCGAATTCTGGAGGCATAGCGCTTTGAGTAGCGAAACTTAATGCTTTGCCTTGACGCAAAAATGAATACATAAAAAATAAAAAATGAGGCCGTCGTGGAGTGGCGCAGCAGCACAATGTGTGTGATTGTAACGCGACGGTTGTGAGTTCGATCCCCATTCGAAGGAATCAAATATTTATTTAAATTTATAATTTCATTTCTTCGCTTTGGTGTCGAGGCAAAACGCGGCTTTGAGTTTCGCCACTCAACACGCAATGACTCCAGAATTCGGCGAAAAGTGGGGAATGGAGTCACCTAACACTCCGTTCCCTCTGCGTACCCTGCTGTGTGCGAGATACAGCGTGAAGCTGAAGAAATAAAAATATTAAATTTTTCATTTTCACGAGTGGGGCGATCGTTGAGTTGATATTTGTTATTCTGTCTTGGTGCCATTAACAGACGTGTATGACTTTTGTTTCATCTTCCTTAGTTCCTCCTTTTTTTTCAACATCATATGCATATTTCAGATCACCGCTGGGCCTTATCTTGGTCACTATATACCTCTTGGAAAGCTTTGGTAGCGCCGACGCGGTCATCCTCGACGGAAGACCTGCGCGCCTTCGACGGACTTCGCGTGTTTTGCATGATATTCGTGATCGGCGCACACGTCGGGATCAGTGGCCTTGCTTATGTTGATGATACGTCTTTTGAACGTGTAAATGTTACTAAAGAAAATTGGAGTTTAAGCGTTCATTTCATTTTTACACAAAGCATAATATTTTTATTTAGATATAAGTTTTATGAGGCCAGTCGTGGCGCAGTGGCAAAAAATGTGACTGTAAAACCGACTGGTTGTGGGTACGATCCCCGCTCGAGAAGATGAAATATTTACTTAAATTTATATTTCCATTTCTTCGCTCTGGTGTCGAGGGAAAAGCACGGCGTTGAGTTCTGCCACTCAACACGCAATGCCTCCAGAATTCGGCAGAAAGTGGGAAACGGAGTGTCTAAGACACTAGATTCCCTCTGCCTACCCTGCTGTGTGCGGGATACAGCGTGAAGCTGATTTTTTTTATATAAGTTTTATAGCTGTTTAACTATTGCCTTAAACCATTCTCCTGCCAGTTACACGGAAACCCCGCAACGCACCCCAACTTTCTTGAAACATCTCAACATTGAATTGACAACATTATTTAAAGTACTATTATTGTGTTAGTGATGTACCTGAAGGATAGTCCCGAAGACAAAAATGAAACGATCGGCAATTTCAATTTTAACATTTTCATTTTAATTCTCTGGTTTTTTTTATTAATTTAAAAAAAAGACAGTGTTACATACTGATCGTAATCCCCTATCAACCCTGTAACCTATTGTAAGCTTTAATAAGACCCCCATCTCTTCACATCTTCATCCCGTCTAATATGAATGAATTATATTTAAAATAAAGATGGGAAAGAAAACATTATAATAATTTTAAAATCAAGTGAAACACCATCTAACTAAGCTATAAGTTCTCTCTAAACCATTATATACGCTTGTTATTAGTATTTGTAACTTTTAAAAATACAAATAACAAAAAACTAGCACTAAACAACTTAAAAAGCTCTAATTTTACAATAATTTTTCTACCAATTTTCAGTATCATCATACTTTGATCACCATGCTGCTGGTGAACAGTACTCTAGTAGTGCAAGTGTTCTTCTTGATGTCGAGTTTCCTGATGGCGCACAAGTTGCTGCGAGACAAAACGCAGGAGGCAGCTGTCCTCACTTTCTTTAAAACTATGCTTAAAAGATTTATAAGGTGAGTTTAAACTCATAGATGCTGAAATAAAATAATTATTGAAAAATGTTATTGTATACTATACAAATTTCCCACTCGAGTTTTAATTTAAATTAAGCTTAACTCTCAAAATAATTGGTTAGATTATAATATTTTTGTAATTTTTACTCATTTTAAATGGAACTCTTTAAATAGGTTTATCGCGTACGTTTAAATATTACGTATTTTTGGAAACTTGACATTTCGAACACGCGGCAGTAGTTCGTATTATTATAGAGACATAGGTGGCATTCGTTTATCAGTTTACACAATTATCATACCAAGCTACAGTTAAATTACGCAGACGACAAAAAGACTGTTTAAAAAACCAGGATGATTTCATCTTTATATAATTTTCTGTATGTATTAAAATTATCATGAATGTATGTTTTAAAATTATCATTTAACAGATGAATTGGTTAGAATAAACATAGATTTTAAGATTGACCTTCTCTTAAATTATATTTTTCTTGAAAACAAGAAATACCGCGTCTTCTATTCTCATAGTAAACCAAACTCGGAAAAAAAATAATGTCAACCTCTACTCGCGGCAGATATTTTACAGACAACCCATATATTCAAATTTACGTTCTCTTAATTTCTTAAAAAAATATTTCTACATTTACTTAAAACAAAATATGGCCGTTTATATAGCAAAAACGTGTATTTTAACAATACAATATAAAGCGAAAATAATTTATAGAGTACTTCCGGTTAACCCAGAGTCTTGAAATTTAGCAGCTGGCATATATCTACAGGTAAAAAAATTTAAAAATTACATATTTGTGGTTCAACACTAATAAAAAAGTAAACTTAAAAGTTGGACAAAAATTGATATTAAAGCAACTAGTTCAAGTGAGATATCAGATGAAAGGGTTCTGGCTAAGCTATACTTGAATTTCAGAAAAAAATCGAGATCTCCAATTTTTGTCAGGAACCCTCGGTGGGCAAGCCCGACTCGCGGTTTTTTGGTTTTTAAAGTGCATATAATTATTCACACGACACCAAAACACAAATAAACAATTTTAACATTTTTGTCCGTCTGTCTTTCTGTTTATCCGGGATAACCTACGGACCAGCTGATCCCATTATTATGGGACTAATACTGAAAGGTAGAGGAGGTTGTGGAGCAACATAAAGGCTGTTTTGATACAGTAATAAGGTTATATCAATATAATATAAAGTTCGACAAGATTACTACTGCCTAAAAGAGTTTGTTGTATTTAAATGACTAAATCTTTAGTTTTTTGTTTATTTTTATTTATTAGTTCAGTACTACAAATATTTGATCCGTCCCTTTTTTATCCTATTATTATATCTAATTTTTGCATCATATACATTAATTATATTATTGTATAAATATATGTATTTAATACCTAAATAAGAAAATATTATTTTTATATTTACATTATTTTACTTAGATCAAAGGTGATAAGCGAGTGTATAACACTATATAAAGAATTTCACATTTACACATTTATATAATTTATATATTTAAATTTGGAATTATTAAAAGTACATTCTAATCTATTATAATAATTGATTATACTAGGATAAGGGCATGACCGCTATGGCGGAAGAGGTGATCTCTGCGTTCTTATCTTTCAAAGCCATCTTTAAATTATATTCAACAACGAGTTTAGTCGTATATAGAGATAAGTGCATATGCCCGAAAACTTAAGTTTATTAACTTTATTCGCCGCATCATCAAAATTCATAAGGTATTTCTCAATTACAATCCTGAAGTTGGTACAGAACCCTCGGTTGGCGAGTCAACTCGCGCTTGGTCGATTTTTTCTTAAATACACTTAAATAAACATTCATATATTTCAAGCGGGCGTAGCTGCCCGTGGGCCGCTAATATATAAAATGTAAGATAAAATGTATATAGTTTTAAACCATATATTATATTTTTTTTTATTTACACGTTGTAGGCTAAGTCCAGTATACTTCCTAGTAGTATGGTTCTCCATGACGTGGTGGAGTCGCGTGGACGAGGGACCGCTGTGGCCGGTGCTCGTGGAGACGGAGAAGGTGCGCTGTCAACAGAACTGGTTGTTACAGTTCACATATCTGGACAACTCTATTGATATGCACGAGAGATGCCTGGTGCAGGGATGGTGAGTATTGGAGGCTAATAATTATATTTTGTAGTTACTTTTAGTAAATATTAACATGTGAAGATATGTGAAACATGTTTAAAAGTCAAAAACATGTTTAAATGTTAAATGTTTCCAGGTATTTGTCGGTGGACATGCAGTTCTACGCCGTTTCTCTCGCCCTGACGCTGCTGCTGCGGAAGTCTCGTAGTGCAATAAAAATATTGAGTACTTTACTTACAGGCGTCATTGTGGCTCATTTGGTGATAGCCTATAAGTGGCACATCACCCCTAACTTCGTACTACACAATTACCAGTAAGTTGTTTACGTTCTCTATTCAACGTTATTTTTAGGATTCATTACCTCGTTTACTAAAAACGGAACCCTTATAGGATCACTTTGTTGTCCGCTGATCTGAATTTCGAGAACTTTCATTTATCTCGAGAACGCCTGGAGGTATTAAGATGAAATAATTAATATTAATATTAAATTTAAAAATTATTTGTATAAATGTACTGATAATTATTATTTTTATCTTCTCCCTCTAATAAAAACTCTTGCAGTAATAAAAAACTAAGAGCAACTGTTGAATGTGTCGCCGACTCTTCTCAGAAAGGGCCACACTTTCAAGTTAGTGTGTTAACTACATATTAGACTAATAGTACTCAAAATTTCAGCTATGCTAAAACGGCGTAGGTCTAGGGACCCTGGGATCTAGGCTATTATAGTGTTTCTGTTGCACTTCTTGTTTTCTATTTTACTTCTTGTTAGATGAAGTACTATAAGTGTAAATTTGTAAAAACTTACATTACGCTTTAGATCAATCCTGCAGATGTACGAAGGCAGCACCTCCATGAATATGTCGTACAGGTCGCTGTTGGGAAACGCCGGCAGCCCTTTGATAGGACTGCTGCTTGCGTACGCGCATATCTCGCGCACACCTGCTAGTCTTACTAGCACATTAATAAATAATAAGGTGATTTTATTACCTTTATTTTAGTTATAATTTGTTATGTTATTTTGTATTAAATATCGAATTGTTTGTATGAAGTGTGTTTAATTTTCATGCCCTTTCGTGGTCACATTCTTGTAACCCTGGTCTAGTATACAATTTATTGTAGCATTCCCTTCATTAGACCAAGCAACATCACTAAAATAGACACAAAATTTTTACTAGTTTCTCTCTTATAGGATAGAACGTGCGTGTAGCAAATTTCCAAATGGCTGTAAAATATCGTACTCCTAAATAAAACGTGTTGTCTTAATTTTCAACAGGTTTTCCGCATGTGTACCGCACTATCCCTGCCCGCTGCATTCCTGTTCGCGTGGTTGTCCCCGGCCGCCCTGGGCGCGGGCCCGCCGCCGCGCGCGCCCGCCGCCGTGTTTGCTGCTGTCGAGAGACCGGTGTTCGTATCGCTTGTGGCTTTTGCCATGTTTGGAGCTATTAATGGCGTGAATTGTATGATTTGCGAATATTTCTTTTCTTTCAGATTTTATACCAAAGATTAAAATTTCTGAAATATTGTACTATATGGTTCGAAATAAAAAACATGAATGCTGAATTCGAACTTATTATAATATCTAGGGACACGCTCATGGCTTCGCTAGTATCGAAAAACTAGTGTTCGTATCGTTCGAAGAATGCATTGCGAATATTTTTTTATTTGCGCCCCCGTGCCCGCTTGATATATACAGATGTTTACTTAAGTGTATTTGAGAACACACCGGCTAAGCGCGAGTCGGAATCGCTCACCAAGGATTCTGTACTAATTTCAGGATTCTGATTGGGAAATACTTTAACGGTTTAGGTGATGTGGCGAATGTATTGACAAAGTTAAATTTGCGGGCATATGCACTCCTTTTTGTATAAATGAACTACAAATATAAGTTTATATGAGTATTGATTTTTTTCTATGAAATATCTATAAATTTTTACTTTTTGTTTGTTTTCCTTTATTTGTAGTGTAAGATCTTACTTCGTCCGTAACTTTAAGTCTACGGGAACTGCAAATATCTCCATGTCATTGCTTTATTTCATCCTCTTACACTGTTTTGGCAGATCCAGGCATAAATTTATCATTAAAAAAAGAATTATAGGTGATTTTTTTTATTAGCAATTGGAGTCATGCTGCTGTTTGTCATTGTGCCTCTTGTTACTGACCTCCAACAAGCAGCATATATAAATTCTATTCTTGAGACCTAAGATACATAAATACATTAAATAAGTATTATTTCTAGCCCTCTAGTAATTATATAAAGCAGACAGACACTCTTATTGCCCTTGCGCCACGACTGGCCTCAGCCTCTAAAATTATAACAACGGAAAATATTATGAGTATAAAGTTCTGAAGGGAATTGCATAATAGGTAATGCTATTTTAAAAGTCCATAGCTTACATTTTATAATAATTTCATTTATCATTTTAGTGTATATAAAAAATAAAATATGTGTTAAAGGAATTCAATATTAAGTCTCATAAAAATAACATCGTCCCGAAGCCACAGCCCACAGATCCATCAGAACCATTGTCCGATTAGTTAAGGATATCTTACAGCGTTTGGCTCGACAGCATCATTTACATTCCTCCTTAGTATTTGCCTCTAGAAGCACTATATTGAACTCTGGTATCGTGTCCCCAGCTCCATGGAGTAGAGTCTTCTCGCGCGCGCACGCGGCGTCCCGCCTCACGTACGGCGCGTACTTGCTGCACTTGTTCTTCGTGGTCGCGAGCGTCGCCACCAAACTCACCACCACGACCTACAACTTAAAGACCATTGTGAGATTTCTTACATTTTAGATGTAAATTAGTCACAACTAATTAGAACAATTTTTTTAGCTTCATGCAGTATCCCGCCCATGGCGGTTTTGACAGAGGGAACCTGGAAACCTATTTTTAAAGCATTCTGTTCTCCATTAAGCCACTTCTGTTCCCCGCTTTGCGCCAAGTGTTTAAGACACTGCGTTGGCTTGTTATCAGAGTGAGAAAATGACAATATTAAATGTTCCAAGCCTATAACTGTCGCATTTAGTCACTCTTGAGTCCTTGCGCCACGACGGCTTCGAAAAGAAAGTTAATGTAAGAACAAAAGGGAAAACATATTTTTTTTTATTTAAGTTTTCTAATATTTATAATTGAAGCTGTAAATAACAAATTGGGAAACCACTGATGTTCAATTGAATATTTTAATATAATAATCAGCAGTAAGCAGAGGGAACGTAGTGTTAAGACACTCTGTTCCCCACATATTTTTATTTAATATTCTCTTAACTCTCAGTTCACAGAATCAGTTGGCACCTCGATGTGGGCGTACGCGGCATCGTTCCTGCTAACGATGCTCGTGGAGCTTCCTACGCAGACATTGTACAATGAAATCAAGAATCTAAGGATAATACCTAAATTAAGTGATAAGAAATAAAATTGAATCAGCTTCACGATATATCCCGCACACAGCAGGGAAGGCGGAGGGAACCTAGTGTTAAGAGTTTCCACCGAGTGTGATAAGAAATAAATTGTAAATAAAAATATGCAGTAAATGATTGTCTTTAAAGTTGGTTTTACGTGAAAATGTCATTAGAAAACATTGGGTTAAAATTGCATATTTTTATCAATAGAATTGAATTATTTTTAATGAATTAGCATAATTTAATGTTACTACAAAAAAAGTAATTGAAAACTACAACTTTTTCGATAAACCAACATTTATTTCCACTCATTAATTCAAATCAAAATATATACAGATCAATTATAAATAACAATTAATAGATAGATGCGTCTCAAGCTGAACGCCGTGGTCGCGCTTGCACGCTCGGGAAAAGGGGAAAGGAGTATCTTAACATTAGGCACCTGCCTATAGCGTGAAGCTGGTTAATGTTATAGTGAAAGTAAATAGATATATTTATGATCTATGTATATTAAGTTAATGAAATTCTATAAAAACATATATATACAAATGTCAATACTACTATATTAATTTTAAGGGTTCCGTATCTCCGAAAATAAATCCCTTATAGGATTACCTTGTCATCCGTCCGTCAAAGTTCAAGATTGCGTAAGAGATATCAAGCTGAAATTTTATTAATAAAAAAAGCGTAATCAAAACCTATAGGGTACTTTCCGTGAACCTAAAGCTATGAAATTTGATATGAGAATATATAATAAAAATAATGGGAAAATATCGAAAGCTGAAAATTTATAGGTATATTTCTAAAGAGCAATGTGGTAAGTAATTAAAATTAACCATAAGTTTTTGGTAATTGATTAAGTAGTCAAATAATATTTTTTTAAAAAACACCAATTTCTTACTCGTCCCTATGTACTGCACCTTACTCCGCATCCACAACTTAAATTGCATTTTTTTTAAACCTTAGTCCATTATTCCAAATTTCAGTATCGTTTTAATTTAAGCCTGAAATAATGTACCGACGTGAAACAATGTATAAGCATAGGACAGTACTACAGACCTGCATTTTATATTATTTTTACTACAAATTTGTGATTACGAAAGTAATGTTGTTGTTGAACAAGGCTAACCCCAATAACTCCCAGGGTAAGTGCTACAATTTTCCAAGAATTTTTACTTGGATCACTTTTTATATTAAGAGACCAACTTCTTTAAACAATTTGAGACCTTTCAACAGTTGCCAATCAGTTCCAGGTTCCAGCTAATAGTGCAGAATGGATTTCATATATAATAGCACTATAAATTATAGATTACTACTCAATTTTGTTTGTTTTAAATCTGTAATTGGTCCCAAAATTAGCAAAATAGCTGGATAGATGTTTTTTTTTTCTTAAAATATAATGTATAATTGAGTAATAAAAAAAAACTTGTAATCGAGGTATGATGGTGGCTGGTACAAAGTTAATTGCTGTTTAAAAAAGGTGTGATCGAATGGTGATCGAAAAGGTGAATCGATCGAAGAGAATTGAGACGAGAGGAGAGGGCCTCATCTCCTCTTCTTCCCCTAGGGGAGAGGGTAAGGGTAACGAATAGTCATTATGACGCCTGAATGGTTCCTAATGTTGCTTTTATGTGTTCTTAAATTGTTTTGTATTATCAAATAAATCAAATCAAATTAGCTTCACGCTGTATCCCACACATAGAAAGGTAGGCATAGTGAACCTAGTGTTAAGACACTCCCGTTGCCCACTTTCCGCCGAATTTTGGAGGCATTGCGTGTTGTGTGGCGAGACTCAACGCCGCGCTTTGCCTCGACTCCGGAGCAAAGAAACTAAAATATAAATTGAAATAAATATTTAATTTCCTCGAGTAGGCATCGAACCCATAACCAGTCGATTTTACAGTCACACCTTGTGCCCTTGTGCGCCATGACTGGCATGTTTTGTACTATTAGTTTAATAATCAAGAACTGCACCTGTGTGTCCAGCCAAGTTAAGAAGCTGGAAACGTATAATGTAGGTATATTATACACGAAGGTAGTTCTGAGTTTCTCATAATTGTAAAAAAAAATATAAAAGTCTGCATGCGTTAATTAAATCTAGAATATTTGTAAAATTTCCACAATTTAACCCAAACGATTATTGATATATTTAGGAATGCGAAAAATATTCATTTTAATGTATTAAAATAAAGCGTGAGGCCGGTCGTGGCGCAGCGGCACGAGGTGTGACTGTGAAACCGACTGGTTGTGGGTTCGATTCCTACTCGAGGACATGAAATATTTACTTAAATTTATATTTCCATTTCTTCGCTCTGGTGTCGAGGTTAAGCGCGGCGTTGAGTTCTGCCACTCAACACGCAATGCCTCCAGAGTTCGGCAGAAAGTGGGGAACGGGAGTGTCTTAACACTAGGTTCCCTCTGCTTACCCTGCTGTGTGCGGGATACAGCGTGAAGCTGATTTATTTATTTTTATTTAAAATAAAACGTATACAATTGCGAACAGAATTAACACATGATAATTTTAGTCTCTTGGCGTCTGTATTTGGTAATAATATTAGCAATTCATTTTTACGTAAGAACGTGACCAATCTTTTAGAGCGTTCTTAGGATATTTAGACTAAATCATCAACAAAAAATTCCTAAAAGTTATTAAATTTATGTCAACTTGTGATCAGAATTTGGAAATAATATTAAAAGCCTAACCTTCCAAAGGTCACAAATACAAATCAGTAATTTTATCACGTTCTTAATATAGTTTGCATTATATAAAATACAATTTAATAGGTACATAGAGTTGTTAAGAATATAAAGTATAACATGTTGAATCAATTGCTTTAAAACTGACTTCTTTAATTTCAACCGGATTCCATAATCGGAACCTAACTAAACTTTCATCAAAATACCTTTGAAGTGTATACATTCCAATAAAAAAATAATAATCGAAATCGGTTAGCGTGATATTGAGTTACTCGTCCATTTGTCGCGCACATATTTAAAGCAAATTTAAGACATAATAAGTTCTTTGATTTTCACGATTATTACACATTTTAAATGAAACTATTTTAACCAGATTAATCGCGTATATTTAGTATTTTTATACATTTTTGGAAACCCGACGTTTCGAACACTTTGCAGTAGTCCGTGGTCACGGGTAGACTGAGGTGGCATTCGTCTGTCAGTTGATATAATTATTATATCAAACTACCGCCAACGATTTCTTAATTTCCTCGCGTACTGCCCTGGATTCTTGCAGAATGAGCTTACTGTATATTGCCCTCTGGTGTGGTGGGTTTGAGACTTCAAAGATTTTATAAGTGGGTCCCAGGTGTTAGAAAGCTTCCAGCCGTCCTCTCTATTGAAATTAGGATGTTTATAGTAGCACCAATAGATACCTCAATGGTGAAGGATTAACAGTCGGGACCTCTTTAAATTATGCGGGGTTCCTGGTAAAGATTTTATTGATTGAAGAATTACTTATAGGTCCCGACTGTTAATCCTAATAAACTATTGGACTTGTTTATTTTCTTTTTAGTTTTATGGAGTCGGGGTTTTTGTTTTTACAAATATTTTTTTATTTTTCACTTTTTTGTAAATTCATTATGGTAATCATAATTATGATATACCTTTTTGAAATTCTCGTAGTAAGCTCTTGAATTTGATACCCATAATGTGGTATTCGAAACGAAAAATGTTTTTTTCACCAAGTCCAATGGCGTCCCACAGCCGCCATGATTGTTTTTATTTAACGTCACCTAACTAAAAGCACTTGGGCTGCTAATACGAATCTAACGATACCTCAATTATGTAAATCCGTGTAGCGGTTCTGGAGATATGAGGTAATAAAGAATAATACATACATACAAGATACGCGCGAAAAAAATAACCCTTCCTTAGCAGTCGGGAAAAATAAGCAACAGCCAAGTGTCAATTCTATACTTGATAGATAAAATAAAAATTAGGTCGGTTAACATATAACATTAATTATAGAATCTAAACAAACACAAGAATTCTTTTCTGTCTGTTTGTTTGTTCGTTATTCACGCAAAAACTAACGGACAAAAATAATGATTTTATATGGTCTGGAGGTACATTATTTTTAAGTTTCATCCCGTTTTTCATTATAATTTTCTTCAAAAATTACAAAAACTACTGGTGGTGAATGAAATTAAAAGATAGTTTTCATGATGGAGCATAAGGCTATTTTAGTAGGAGAAATAACATACTTATAATTTTTAACAAAAAAACTGACTTCTTCAATTTTAACTAAGTACATCTTATAATCAGAACTTAACCAAATTTTCATCAAACTACCCTTGATGTGTACCCTTTCCAATAAAAAGATAATCATCGAAATCGGTTGAGTTGTTATTATTATTCGTCCATTTGTCGCGCACATACTCTAAACGATGAAAATTTAAAATTTATGTTATTTTCTCACAGATACCATTGTCAGAAATGGACCAAATTCAAACTTATCTTCCTGTTTTATTTAATCACAAATTAAATAAGAAATAAAAAAGAATTTAAAATAAGAAAGTACAATTAATGGTTTTTTTGTCTACAAAAAATATAAACATTATTTTAAATGTCAACATCGGTGCCATTAAAAAAATAATAAAGAGGGTACATTTGTCGGGACTAACTCTAATAGCGATGTCTACAATAAAAAATAAATTAGTGTATTTGGAAAGTAAATTCTGATTGTGACTTCATAGTTTATAAAAGTTGATATTATGTTTGATGACGAGTTGATGTGAATATATTTTAATCATTGGCGCGTACGTTACGTTCATTTACAGTAGATATATTTCTCAAGAGAACTTTCTCAATAGGGCATATAAAAAATACATGGAATAATTATGTTAAAGAGTGCCAAATATATTTTATGAATTAAAGTTAATGTTTTACTCAAAACAAATGAATTCTTGCAATTGCAAATTGTAAACTTACTTTTGATAAACGAAAATAAAAGAAAAATGCAATGTAATTGGGTTTCTCCTTTTCTTTTCAATATTTTATATTTCTAATACTTATATCGATATACTATCAAATATGGCTCAATTTTATGGCACATATTATTAGGATATCAATGACGTAAATACGGGAAAGCTCTAAAAAATATAATTATGTATTATAGTTAAAGAATAAAAAAATGAGATAATAATGGTCTAAGCCTCAATGCAAATAAGACAATGGTTCTGATTTTTGAAAGAGATGAAGAACGGAATGCAAGATCAGTGTAAATGGTAAGATATTAGAACAAGTGATTGAAGTAGTATATTTGGGAAGTATGTTCAGTAGAGATGGAAGATATGAGACGGATATGGAAAGACGTATTGCTGCCGGTAACAAGGTTAACGAAGCCTTAGCTGCGTTGATGAGACGGCGAAACGTCAGCACAGCTGCGCGTTTGGCCGTACACAATGCAGTGTTGCTACCGACTGTGTTATACGGCAGCGAAACGTGGGTAATATAGAAGAATAATAATAATAATAATAACCCCCCACGGGAATTGACCTTGTCGCGGTGGTGGGGCTTACAGGAAGGAGATACGAACATAAGGCTATAACATCTTGCCAAATTAACTTGATAAATAAGTTATCAGATAACATTCTATAAATGCCAATAACATCTGGGCTAACCCTTCCTAAACTAACAATTCCCAAAAATCCTTTTTAATGAATAATGGACAAAAGAGTGTATAATTTACGGCCGCTTCCCGGGGGTC
>JAATLQ010037676.1:8071-60995 GCA_013421005.1 Heliconius erato x Heliconius himera | reverse complement strand
TATCCTAAATTGTATAGGTTGTCGAAAATACACAATAAGACTAAACTGACTGTATCTTCAATAGTTAGCCAAATCGGTACGCCGAGGTATAAACTCAACATGCCATGGACTCTTACCATTTTGTTTGTGGGCTGAAAGATCTTAAGTTAGCTAACAAAGAAACCATACTCACATACTTCAATAGTGAATCTTACCCACGTTTATCTACCATTGGCAAATTTTTATTTCAAAGAGCCTACAAATTCTGCGACGCTGTACACCTAGGGGACGAGCTTTGATGGGTGAAGAATGCCTTTCATCAGAGCAAGATGCCTACTCCCCTCCAGCGTTATCAGAAGACCCTCAGTAGAAAGACAACCCAGGCTTCTATCATACGAAAAACACCTTTTGAAACAGACAGAATTGCAACATTTTAAGGGCATTTTAAGAGAAAAGCTTCCATTAAAACTATATTTAAGTCTAACAAGAAAGTAAATCCAATTCTTAAGACCAGTGAAACGTAATTTACCTCTGCAGTGTGTAGAGCTATAAAAACTAGATAGTAACTGAGATTTAAAATAAACTGTTCAAAAAAGGGGAAGCATCGATATTGGGGGAATGCTCTATGTCAAGAATGGACATGCATCGAAGTCAGCTGCGTCTGAGTAAAGAGCGGATAAACCTAACCATAATATCGGGTCTTATAACTCCCAAACCCTCGCTCGGGAGAAAAGATATATACAGAGGTCACGAAAAAACATGGCATTTGTAAATAGATAGAAGAAATAAAGAAGAAGTAAAACATACAGAGAGTAGGACTGTTGGCGCTCCGTTCTCTCTGATTACCCCGCTAGGGATAAAGTGAGATGTACAAAATAAAGAATAATGAAAAAAATAAATAAAAACAACTAAAGAATATTAATAGAAATCGTTAAATTTTAGATATATTTTATTAACTCTAAATATAAAATATAAGTTGAAGTAACTTATTTTTGTACTGTTCTATATGCTAAAAACAGTAATATTATTTATAACGTTTCCATTACACTGAAACTAAATGCCATGTAAGTGATATAGCAAGAAGATTCAGAAGAATAAAATCTTAGAAAAATTCACGAACAAAATTTTGGTATTACGTAAATTTTTAGTCATAGCTGGTTTAAACATTAAAAATTCTTCACACGACCCATCAGTGAGTACTAGTACTATTAGAAATATGTCTAAGATTCAGGACTACAGCCTGAAATCAGACCCATTCGTCTACTCTAAAAGCTAATAATCATTGTCTTCGCCTACTTTTCTTCCAGCGTCATTGCCATCTTTTACAATTGTACTAGGAATGACGTCGCAACCAATGATGTTTTTACATAAAACACGTTGGAATTTTATGAAAAACTCATTTATAGTACGTGAAATTTGCTGGTTACAGATTTATTCAAAATGACAATATAAGTATATATTAACGATTGCCGAAACATTTTTAATCAAAAAGTAGTAAATAAAGATATCAATGACGATTCATGTGCTAAAATTAGGAGAATCCAATTTACGACTTACTTATAAATTGTTAAAGCATCCGTGGCGGCAGTTGCACCGTCGGAAATTAAAGCTCTGCATGCTAACATTATTATAAGCCAAAATAAACACTACGTTAGATAACGTATTTTCGTGGCAACATTTAAAACAAAAGCTCGCTCGATCAATGACGCTATTTTTATGAACTTTTTTTGCGATTGATTTTTGTGTAGCTACACCTAAATTATAAGCACGTTTTATTATTAAAAACTTTAAGCATGTACTTATTTCATTAAAAATAGCAAATAAAATTAATATAGTTTATTCACGAATATTTTTGAAAAGAAATAAGCTAAGAACACACCAAATCTCCGCGTAAAATATTCAATTTTTTGAAGGTATTTTCTTAAAATATATTTTTGTATATACTAAATCATCAAACTTGTATAGACGCCTTGTTTATTATTTAGTTAAGTATTTAATACGATATTCATCTTATTAAAATTATTTACTATTAATGAGTAATCACAAGGAAATTAAAATTTGAGCGTTTTGGAGAACTGCCATATACATATAATTTTTATAACATTCAAATATACAAATTTACTACGTATTTAAACGTAAAAATAAAGATTTAGATTATTTCATTGATTTACAAAAGGTATATTATAACATATGGTACACGTTTTACATTATTTACTTTACGATGACATAATTTTAGGCATGAATCAAGCATAGATTAAACAAGTGTGGTGTTTACTTAAGCTGTTAATAGATGGCGTTTCCCATTATTCACAATCCAGAAATATAATTTTCGTTTGTTAATTCCTATGTATAATTAATTGATTGTTTTTTAATTTTTATATAATTGATTGTTTTTTAATTTTTATACACTAGACGAGACCAGACCGGAGGAATGATACTTGAAATGTTATCATTCCAATAAACAGCATTGATATTTGCGACTTAACATTCAGATTTCAAAGTAAAAATAAATAAAAAAATATAATAATACTTTCAGTAAACCATAATTTAAACGTTTAAACGTTGATTAAAATGTTGTATTTTAGTTTTACTATTCAATTGATAAAAATAATTATATTACACAAAATCAATATCTCAAATTACCATATTCTTTTCGTGCGTAAAATATGAATAACCATGATTTGTGTAAGTTCTTACATAGATATGAAGATATATTCAAAGTGCTTGAGGACGTTCCGACTACAGGTAGCACAGTGAAGTAGGTTAATTTGAAATAATTAACGTAATGTAATATAGCCCATATAGCTTTTCTTGATAAACGGACTGTCCAACATGAAGAAATTTTTCAAATTGAAGTCATAGTTCCTCTTATTAGCACCTTTAACTAAACAAACAGAAGAAGCTTTATAATATTAAGAATAGATATAATTAATATAAAATTAATAATTACCAATCATACAGTAATAGTAACACTGTAAAATATATAGAACAAAATTTATTTAAAAACCAGAGGGGCACAAGCTACTGTAAACGTGACAGGTTATGGGTTCAACTTCCACTCTAGGAAACTCGCTCTGGTAACGAGGCAAAAGCGCGCCGTTGATTCCCGCCACTCCACACGCTATGCCTTCAGAATTCGGCAGAAAATGCGGGACGGAAGTGTCTTAATGGGAACCGTGTCTGCACACTAAGTTCCCAGGTTCCCTCTGTCCACCTTGTACATGTGCAGGATACAGTGTAAAAAAATGTATTAAACAAAAAATCTAATTTTGTAACATATATTATGCAACCTATTTGTATTGACTTTGACAATATCCGAAATAAAAATTATTCGAATAATTTATAAACTACGTCAAATTTTATTGCGAAAACATAATTGTGCTACAATAATGTCCTACTTTCGTAGATGTATAACGCGCTTAATGAGTACTCAACATTTAGTAAAAAGAGTAAATAATGATAAAGTAAGAGATGTGAAACGTTTTTACTCTGATGAACCTACGGAGCCCTTTGACAATTTACCTTTCAGAGTTACTAATAGGTGAGAGAACCCTTTTGTCTTTAAAATGAGCTTCACGCTGTATCCAGCACACAGCAGGGTAGACAGAGGGAACCCAATAGTCAGAATTCTGGAGGCATTGCGTGCTGGAACTCGACGCCGCGTCTCAACACCAGAGCGAAGAAATGAAAATATAAATGTAAATAAATATTTTGTTTCCTCATATGGGGATCGAACCCACAACCAGTCACGACATGCATGCATGCATGCTTTATACATGCTTATTAAAATTTACTTTTTACTTCAAAGGTATATATATATATATATATATATATATGCATGTCTTGATCATTTTCCAATTGTTATTTTGACCCATTTCTTGTCCAATTTGCGTAAATTTGCACACCTGTTCAGATCCTACTTCTTTTTATGATAGTATAATACTATTATATGTAGTTTCAAGTCGATATCTTTACCAAGAATATCAGGATAACGAAAAGACTAAAAGCAACATAATGTTATAAATAGAATATACTATGCTTCTAATGTGCCGTGTAGATTATCAGTTTACTTTCTTATACTTGAAATTTCTAAATAAAAATAGGATATTCCAATAATCAAGTCTAAATAGCTCAAAATATTATTATATGTTATAAAAAAAAACAAAAATCCCGACTGCATAAAACTAAAAAGAAGGACGTAGCCCAAGAGTTAATTAGGATAAACATTCGGGATTCATTCACATTTAACAATCCTTGTGAAGATGAACGTCGTGACTTTTTCACACTTATTTGTTAGGAATTATTACATTCTATTAGAATTATAAAATGATCAATTTCGCAATCTTGTTGTTTCCTTGAGGGAGTTCATATTGTGGGAATTTGAATATGCTTTCACAGTCCACTAACTGGTAGTAGGCTAGCGTAATACGGGCCGACTAACGAAATACTAAAGAATAGATACCTGCTATACCTAAGTATGTAAATTAAAGAGAGTGGACGGTAAAACGACTTTAAATTCGTTATACTTATATCCTAAAATGTTACTTAAAATGAAAAATCATGAAAGATAACGATAAAAATGAAACGATATCCCTCTTGACATAGTTCGATGATTTTTATTTTGATAGTACGGCGTCTGGTTGTTATTGTGGTACATTTTATTATTGGCATGCCTTTAGTGACGACCGCAAGGTTAAGACGAATTGATGGACGCCAATTCGTTTGGTCTATGCAACGTTACATATATACAAAATTATAAACATACATTGATATATACAGTACCTTTAGAATTTTGTCAAAAGTAATACTGAACAACTACACCATTGAAATAGTTATAAAATCAGTACAATTATATATAAATCTTTTGCAATATATAACGATTTAATAGGCGGGACCGATTTAAATTTTAATTCCTAGTTTAATTTAATTTACCAATTAAATTTTCCCAGGGAGCTCAAGGAGTTCTGCTCTCTCAATATTTCATTAAGAGAGGTATCGTATGGATTCGAATTCAACTTTTGCATTTGCAGTCCTTGGTCTCACCACTAATACCAGCTTACTGCTTAGTTAAAAGTGTCAACTAAGGCCCCCGGAAGTAGGAATTTTCTTCTTTTAAAGATTTAATTATATTTGTTGCAGATACACACTGACGTTAACATTTGCATTTTTATTTGGAGTTGGCTTATGGGCACCTTATCTAATCGTGTGGTATTTAATGGCCAAAAGAACTATGTAGAGCCTAACTCACCGTTGGAATATTTTGCTAACTTAAAAACTTTATAATATATCCAAATAAAAATGTTTTATATTTTATTTCTTATGTCATCATAGTTTAATAATAAAAAAATATGAAGGATATAATTATTTTTTTAAATACAGACTACCTTATTTCTATGTAATAATTTCTACAATGACAAACTTCATTTATAAATGTTAATCTTACAATTCAAAAAATCGACTTAAAATGTTACAATCTTAAATGTTACAAGCAAATGTTAAAATGTTGTAAGAAATTATAGAAAATCTACCTGCAAAACCTATAAGAACGTTTTTTTTTAATTAGGGGCACTTTTTACGGCTATTTTTAGTTTAATAAGCTTATTATTGGTATATTTCTCTTTTAACATCAATAAATACCCCCACGAAAATTTCAGCTCATGAATATTATAAGTTGCATTTATTTATGAAAGCATCATTACACAAGACGTTGTATTTTTTGTACATGAAATACGTATTTTCGTATCGGTACGTATATATGTGAGGCGAACCTTATGAGATTTTTTTGACGTCTTAATTCCTGAATTATTAAGATAATGATAATTTAAGTGGATATTTTTTCCCTCAATGTATAGGGTGTAAATTTGCATCCGATTATCGAACATTATTCATAAAAAATTGTAAATAGATATACTTAACAGCCATTTAAAACCGGAAAAATGATTTTTAGAAGCCAGTCGACGCATGGGCACAAGGGTGCGACTGTAGACGCGATAGTTTGTGGGTTCGCTTGACTGACAAAACCGTCACCAACTCTGTTTCTTTTTGTTTTTAAACAGTCTTTTGGTTTGGGCTGCAATTTTCTTGAAAATCAAAAATTTAAGAAAGTAAAAAATTGAGGAAGAATATACATACAATTTGATGAGAAACTGGATGTAGTTATGTTCAGCAACTTTACTATTTTTAAAAGTGGAAGAGCGTTCTTCGTTCCACCAATGAGGAGACGATAATAATTTACACCCATTTGGCTTACGAAGAATATTAGAATCAGCTGCCGAGTATAAAATATTAATAAAATGTTCGTTGCAGGCTAAAGAATTCTCTATGTTATTCTATATATATTACTACATTGGGAAAATTGCGGAGATGAGAATCAACAAATAACCAATTGACTCTATTCAACCGGTACGGCAACAGAGGGGTTGGAGCGGAAGAAGGTGATGATTTTTTGCGCAAAATAACAGTAATGGAAAATGATCACTACCCAGTGGCGTAGCGGGCGTAACTCGCGCCCGGTGCAAAATATCTTTTCAGCGCCCCCTAGACCGAACATCATATAATTGTATATATAAAATTTACTCCTAATTTAATATATTTAAATAGTTTTGCAGGCCTTTTGGCGCCCCTTTGTGAGTAGCGCCCGGGGCATGATGACCCCCCTTGCCCCCTCCTCACTACGCCACTGTCACCGAAAGATGATGAAAGAGTTTCCCAAATAATGGAAGGAGCCAAACAAGGAGAACAAAGGGTCAAATCAACTGCACTCAGGATTCTGATGAAGAGAAATTCTGCGAGTTGGTGAACCATCGTTAAGAAAAAAGACATTTGCATAATCAAAAATGTTCAATAACGGTAAGACAAAACTGTCACAGTGATGGCAGCCAGGGAGTTAGCTTAAAAAGAATGAGGATGCGAAATGTAAAACGAAACAAAAATTTAAAGAAATAATCCGTTTCCAGAAATATTAATTACAATATGCTTGCTTAAAATGTCAATTATTGGTCCATTTGCAGCGATCTTTTCTATTCAAATTGTTCATATCAACCCTTCCTTTGATGAACTCTGTTTCCAGGTATATAGATAGATATATATATATATATATATATATATATATATATATATATATATATATTAAATTACTTAATGAGGTTGTTGTGGCACAAGCGTGTGACTTTAAATGAGACGATTGTAGGTTCAGTTTCCCTTTTAACATTTTTAAAATGTTCTTTAAAAATTAATCCCACAGTAGGAAACAAAAATATTTATTGAATTTATTGAATTTTTATTTTTTAACTTTAAATAACCAAATTAAAAAATAATCATTTTTAAGGTTCTAAACTTCAAATGGAAAATAACGGAATCCTCATGTCGTTTTTGCGTCCGTCGAGACCATTTTAGGTGAGATCGTTTTGAGGTATCAAGGAAAAATTAATTTCAGGTATTCAGGTATAAAGTTCCATGGAGCCCAGAAATGTGTAAAAATAATGTTCTAAGCCTAAATACGAATAAGACAAAGGTAAGTGATATCTTCTTATTAAGTATTTATTAGAATGATGTATATACATCATATAGTTAATAGTAAACTATAATTAAAATCTAGATGAAATGCTAAAGATGACTATTATATTTATTTCCATAAGGATGAATATCAAATTATAAAAAATAAATTGACAATAACCCGATAAATTTAAATTAAATATATTAAAATAGTTACTGCGGCTCAACTTTCAGAGATAAACATACACCATCGCGGACTTTTTAATATATTTTTTAAAGGACAATATTTTTGTAAAACATTGTTTTTGTGTGTCTTATTAAGTTGCATGTCATATTGAAAGGTATTTAAATATATTATTTATTAATTATTGGGAATATTACAAATGAGAAAAAAAAGTAACCTAAATCCATTTTAAGACCCTTAAGTATCTCTATATGAAATTTTTATAAAATCGGATCAGTAGTTTGGTCCTGATTGCGTCACAGACAAACAGAGTTATTAATTAATATACTATTATATTAATAGACTGTTATAAGCACTTTTCGAATTTATAATGTAGGTATGGATTACATTTTTGAAAATCCGAGGTTTCGAACACTTTACAATAGTCCGTGGTCTCGAGTAGTCTGAGGTTGCCACCTCTGTCTGTCAGTGCACATAATTATTATATTAAGCTAAAGCCAAAGATTTGTTAATTCCTTCGCTCTGCTAACAACGTTGCCTCGTATATTATCCTGGATTTTTGCAGAATGAGTTGACTGTATCTTGCTCTCTGGTGTGGTGGGAACAGAAGGTTTCCAGCCGTCTTCTCTATTGAAATTAAGTTTATATGTTTTTGTTTTTAAATAGCCTCGCATTATAGGAATACTCGTATATTTGTTTTCCTTAGCAATGATGTAGTTGACAATGAGAAGAAACGTTCAGGGGGCATAAATCTTTCAACCCCTGTCAAGAAAGATGTAAATTGATCAGTGTTCCTCAAACGACTTTTTTTCCCTATTCAATACTTAAATTTTCTACTTATATATTATATTGATATATATTTATATTTTCCTTTTATAAATTGATTTGATTTTTTGATCCGATTCTCGTGATAGATGTATCGATCCATTAAAAAACCGAAACCTATTATTACATATAAAATTATTGATGCAAAAATATTATTGATACAAAAATTGGATAGATCGTATTTTATTCCTTTGTAACGAAACGATCCACACAAGTATCTGATCAAAACGAACATGTATAGTCTGTGTCCGTCAAATTGTTGGTTGCAACTTGCGGCCATGTTAATATTATTGACGTAAGAAACAAGGATTGGACGGTGAATCTTATAGTGCAATTTCTTAGTAATATCAGAACCTTAAGTTATTAAAATGTTTGAGAATATGTACACATAATTAATTGTGATGAAATGCTAATAAACAAAGATATACTTTAATTATAACTACAGTTGTTTTTTCTTATAGTTGACGCCACACCTGCATTCGTTGTTGGTGTTGAATATGTCTGAACATACATTTTGTAGTAGAATCGGAAAAATAAAATTTAAAACTTCTTTATTTTCTCTTTGATTATAATAATATTTTATATAAATAGTACATTTTATGGGAATAGTGAAATATTTCAATCATGGAACTTTTGTTTATATTGTGTCTTGTTTCATTTGGACTAGCATATGATAAAGGTAAATATAAAAAATCGTAGGAAGCCATTATTTTCAATTTGTATGATCTTCTATATAATATTAAAGGGAACAATATTTAAAGCTTTTGGCCATTTTTAGCCTCCTTCTATGGTGCAAGTTACATTTCATACCCACTTCAGGAAGCCAAAGGAGTAACTGACATAAGCTTTAGGTTTCGAACATATTTATCTGACGCCCTTTTATTACTAGCCGCAGGAAAAACTGACTATTGCATGGTGAGTGTTTGTAGCAAATCATACTATTTAAATAATTACAATACATTAGATACTAAAAATTATATTTAACAAAACTTCATGTCTTAGATTCGCTTAGAAGGTGGTAGACTTAAATTGCACATAAACCTTGGTGCTGGTGAAAGTGAATTATCATCAGTAAAAGGGGACTTCCTAAATGATACCCAGTGGCACCATGTCAGCATCATTAGACGAGAAGCCAATCTCACTATGAAGGTATTATTATATAATTATAAGATTACTATAAAGTGTATTAGTTATTTTTTTGTTAAGAAAAATTTATTACCTTCAATTATACCACAATGCTTTGAATAAACTGTGTATTGGTTTGTAAAATAACTATATATCATTCATAATGATATAGATGTATAAATTTTTTCTCAAGTGCTATAAAACCCAATAAAATATGTATCTACAATTTATTTTGTTGTGCAAGTTTTTGTATTCTAATGATATTATATAGCAAAGTATAATATTCTCAATTTGTAAAGTGGCCTATACATTTTTTAATATATTATGTTAATTTATGTTTGTATTGACAATTGTGCGACTGTAAATACATTGATTGTGGGTTTGAATACCACTTAGAGGAAGCAATATTTGATATTTTGACTCCCTCGCTCTGTTACCAGTGCAAAGAGTGGCATTGAGCTCCACCTCTCAATACCTCAAGAATTAAGTGGCCAGTGGGGACCATTTCCCAGTGTGCTAAAGTGAACAAAGTGTTCTGACACTAGATTTTCAGGTTCCCACTGCCTACATGACAATATGCAGGATACATGCATGAATCTAAAAAAAAATACTTGATAAGTATATTATAGCACAACCTATTATGTAATCTAGGAAGTTGTACTACCCAACATTTTTCGCTATTTCATTTGTTTACTTACATTATAAAGGACATCAAAGTTCAACTTTTATAATAACTGCAACTTCATTGTATCTATTCTTATAAACTAAATTTAAAATATACAATACTTTATATTACTAAATTTAAATCAATATAATATCAAGAATTTACCTTAAAACTTGACTAATTATATATATATATAAGATTATTGTATTATAAAAATATTAGTTTTATATAATATTAAATTCACATGTTTAAGGTAAAATATTAGTGGCAAGCTTAATGATTAATAATATATTGTAGGCCCGCAGGTAAAGTATTGAAAGTGAAAAATTGCAAATTTCTTTTATTGCTGTTTTGAATTACAAAAAAGAAAAGTAAAAAGTTACTAAAAAAGATAGTCTTTGATTACATATACGTTTAAAAAACGCATAAACAACAATTTTAATGAACTTACGAATTGATTATATGTATATAATTATGGCCAGTTAAGGCGCAGGAGCGTGTGACTGTAAACCCAACAGGTTGTGGGTTCAAATCCCAATCGAGAAAGAGAAATATTTAATATTATCATATCTTCGTTCTGTTATCGAGACACATGCAAAGTGCCCAGAATTCACCGAAAATGCAGAATGGAGTGTCTTACCACCGTGTTCCGAGATTCCCTGCAATGTGCATCCTCGCGATACAACATGTAGCTTTAAAAAAAAAATAATATACATGGAAAATGGGATTAGCTTATTTTGTGATGTCCTAATTCCTACCCATCTAAAACAATCATGCTGTATATTATGTAAATTATAGATACTATAATTGAAGTGTATTGTGAGTCATTTTTCGTCAACTTCAGTTACGTCATTGACTTTGGCTGTATATTTTTAGATTGACGACAATGTTGTAAAGAAAAGGCTGCCGGGTCGTTTCTTTGAACTGAACATACATTTCGGTATATTTCTCGGGGGGCAAGGTGATTTTTCGGAGCTTTTCCTCGGTCACATGGAGAATTTCCGCGGTTGTATGGAAGATGTAAGTTGCAGATTTGTTTACTGTAACATTTACTATTAATAAAATATGTTCTTGATATATTTAAACCTTATAAGTAACTTTCAGGTATACTATAATGGTGTAAAAATAATAGAAAAGGCACGTAGTCGCACTGGCTCAGTCCACGTTGAAGGGGTCACATGGAATTGCGCGCCCGAATTCGATGCCGATATTAATTCCGATATCAGTTTTATTGATGAAGGTGCTTACTTAGTCTTACCTAGAATCAATTCAAGAGCGGGAGGAAGGTAAAGTTATATATTTTTTTCTATTTATATAAATTTCTGTATTTTTTAAAGAGAAGAAGTGCAAATACTATAAAAAAAATATTACGCAGGTGGCAAATAGAATTTAAGACAATTACTCCAAATGCTGTAATACTTTATAATCCCGGTGGTGGTCGTGGATCAGATTTTTTGGCTGTTGAGATATTGGAGGGGATTGTGAGGGTGAAAATGGCGAGGGGGCAGATTGTACATACCGAAAGAGTGAACGACGGACAATGGCACAAAATACATTTACTTTTCAATCCATCTTTAATCGAGGTAAGCTTCTAAATATAAAAAAATATATAATTGTGCTATGTATATTGTTAACAAAATTCGATTACAGTTGCGAATGTAATATATAAAACTTTGTAATATTTGTAAAATAAATTCTGTATAGGTCCTATTTAAATAAATTGGTTTTTTATAGCTAATATGCGAAAAACAAATCATGCTTGGCGAATTTATGAAGTTTTTAATGGTCTATTTTATTTAATTGCAGTTGGTTTGTATATTGGCGATTTTTTTGTTCTGTTATAAAATTATTAATTATTTCTATTACAGTCCCAATCTTTAGATTTCGAATCTCTCTAAGAGTATATTAGATTGGTACCATTATTTTATTTAAACATTTGAATAATATACCCAAAATATGATCAAAATGTTCTAAGTTTTCAAACTATAAAGAAATTAAATAAAAATATTTTAAGCAAAATTTTTTTTGTTTGTTAACTAAATTTGTGAGCCCAAATTCACATAACGTTAAATACTTGTTTAGACATATATATCACACAATGTTACTGAGCCATTAAACAGTCACATAATTATTGGCCTTATTCCTATTGAAGCATGTAATAAGGTCGAGCCAAAAGTTGTAGCATTTAACTGTCTGGTGCAGTATTAGTATAACATTATATTATATCGTGCATAACCCTAGCAAATCTTCAGTGTACATTTTTTGGAGCTGTTTTAAAAATTCTGAAAAACAAATATAAGCAAAAATGTGTGCAATTCAGTTTTATTTACCATCAATTTCTTTGTATGGTCAAATAAATATCTCTAAAATGACCTTAAATTAGATTGATGTTTTACTATAAACTCTCTACTCTTTTTGCCTACAAAACTACATATGTGTGTGAAACTAAAAAGTATCAATATATATTTTTTTATATTATAACCAAGTTTTGAGGACCAACATTTTTAAAACTTATGAGGCTTAAGATGCATATCAAAGTTAATGGTTCAAAATGCAAAAGGCGAATTTTCATTTACATTTCATTCTGCAGAGATGAATGTATAACATTAAATATAAATTATCAAAAAATCTTATGTCTATGTCTATTGTAGGAACAAATGCTAAAATTAAATAGCAAAATTTAATTTTAATACTATACAAAATAATATGACTATATTATACTATTGATAATATTCAAAGTGAAAACCTATCCTAAAATACCTCGATAATATTGACAATGAAGATAAATATGTAATATTACATGTTTGTTTTGTGGTCTTTATTATAAATAAACACACCATCAATAATATTTTGTGGTTTTAGCATAGCTAAACTGCTAAAACATTTAACTTAAATTTGCATACATTTTATTAAATATACTTTAATTTGTTGCATTACAGCTTTCAATAGACAACATAGCAATGAGTACACAAATAGAAAGTGGCGGTACCAGATATTTAGATTTATCCGACTCATTCTATCTAGGAGGTATTGAAATTGAGAAAAGGCAGCGAGCCTTTGCTAAAGGAATAAAAGCGGCTGATTCTAGTATTATGGTAAAAAACCTTCATTTTTGTTTTTAGTTTATTCATCAATATTTCAATTTAATGAATAATCAATGGACATACCATGGCATATTTGTATATCAGCTGCACAGGTTGTGGGTTTGATTTCCACTCAGGAAATTAATTACATATTTTCATTTCCTTGCTCTGAGGTTAGTTCCGGTTACGGTGAGTTTTAGTTATAATGTCTCAAATTTTGACGAAAAGTCGGGAACGGAATACCTTAACACTAGGTTCTCTTCCCTTTTATATCGCGTGGAGGTAAGAATAATATTATTATTCAACATATACTATGTTATATCAGAGGCCAGTTGTGGCGCAGGGTCACAAATGTGTGACTGTAAACGCGACTGGTTGTGGGTTCGATCTTCGATTTTCGAATTTATATTTTCATTTCTTTGCTCTGGTGTCGAGGTAAAACGCGGCGTTTAGTTCTGCCACTCAATCCGCAATGCCTCCGTAATTCGGCTAAAAGTGTGAAACAAAGTGTCATTATGTACCCTATGCCTACACTGCTGTGTGCAGGATACAGTGTGAAGTTGATTTATTTATTTATATACCATGTTGGATTTCAGGGTTGTATCAAACCTATTGAAGTAGACGATAAACTTTATGGGCTTCCTAACGCAGTGGTGTCCTACGGTATTAGTCCTAGATGCGTGTGGTGGTACCCATGCCATGCGGGGCCCAGTCCACCGTGCGTGCCGCGAGCGACCTGTGAACAGCATGGCGTTGATCATTTTACTTGTAAATGTGATAATGATCTGTGTATAAACCCAGATTATGCAGAGAAATATAAGGTATGATTGAAAGGTTTGCTTGTGCTCATGAAAACATTAGTTACAAAAGTAGCCATGAGTAAACGCGACGGTTATAGATACGAATTCCCTTTGGGCAATCGTTTCCCGTTTGCATTATATTCATACCATTCTGGTAAGACGACACAGCGCAGCGTTGAGTTCCGCCACTAAATATATAATGTCGATAGATTAGGAAGGTGAGGAATGAAGTTACTTCACAGTGAAATCTAGAGTCCTTCTGTCCATCTTGCTATATACTGCGTGAAGTTGAAAAATTAAAATAATAATACAAATTATTTTGTATTTTTAGGTCTTCTCTAAATTGAGCAGTGAACTAGAACTAGTAGCATTATATCCATTAACAGTACAAGAAGGTGGAGTTGCGGTTATTACTACACAGAATATTGATGTGATCTTAGACCACCATAAATATGGCGTGAGACCCTCCGGAGTTTTACTGCATGTGGCCCAGTCACCTCAGCATGGTCGCATAGCTGTAGATTTGACCTTACAGAGAAATTTACCTCAGTATAACTTTGTAGAGGGAGAGAAATCTAAACAGTTCTTTACACTCATGGATTTGTCAAGAGATAAGGTTTTTAAAATTATTAATATTACTTTTACAAATGTGTTTTGTAGGGACTCTAATTGTCGAGTCACTCACTGGTCACAATATTTTTTACGTAGACTAGTGAATATACAGAGACATTCAACATACGATGGGCGGTGGATATATTCTCGGTCGGTCGTAATTCCACTAATTATTTTTTTTGACGCTATTTGATGGTATAAATATCAAATTTTATAAATTTCTAATCATTAATTTGTTAGATATCCTTCTTTAACGACAAGCGAAATGTCTGATGCGACAATGTTGAAGAAAAATGAGCACCACGCTGTTATTAAATTCATTACTAAACAAGGAAAAAGTAAAAACAAAAACTGTACCTGGTGATATATATGATGACTGCTTATCAAGAATCTGTACCTTCATTATTTAATGTTCTAAAGTAGTCAAGTGAATTCAAAAGGGACAGAGAGAGCATTGTAAACGACCCTCGCACTGTCGATCCGGTTGCTGCCTCTATGGATGAAAATGTTGAAGGTTAAAATAATAGCCGAGATGTTAGTCTTTCTATCAATATCCCGCGTAAGTGAGTCCCGCGAATGCTCACAGTGCCACAGAAACATAGGCTGTTTAAGTCTTTTTGGAGGTCTGTGGTGAAAATCCTTTAAATATTTTTGAAAGAATTGTTCTGGAGATGAAACGTAGGTTCATCATTATGATCCCGAAAGTAAGCAAGAGGCCATGCAATGGCACAAGAATGGTGCAGACCCGCCAAAGGAATTTAAAGTCACTTCATCTGCTGGAAAAGTTATGGCCACAGTGTTTTGGGAATCAAAAGGACGTTTGCTCATGGAACTTTGTGTTATTTAAGGGAAGCAATTAAAGTAAGACAACACCCCGGTTCATACGGTGTGTGTTTCCAAGGCTGCTGTTCGCGATTGTGGATGTGAATAGCTAAACCATATAGTCCGGACTTGACAGATGTACATTTTTCAGGCAACGACGAAACATATTTTTTACAGGGAATTGACAAGTTAATATCACGAAGTAACAAATGGAAGACATTATGGAAGGCTAGACTGAAAAATAAAAATATTTTTTTGGTTAATTTATGTATTTTTTCATGCCGATACTGCTAATATATTGAACGCCCGTCGTATACTGAATGTAGTACTTAGTCTATTATTATCTTACAGTTAGTTACATTGAAATGATTAGGATAATGTGATATAGCCTGTGACATGCTTATTTTATAAACGGTTGTTGTAATACAACCTAGTAGTTACCGGGCGTAATATGTTCAAGTAAACACACAAAACTTTGTAATAACAAGAACAAATGCTTTATAATATTAGTAGTTTACAACAACGTATTAAAACAATATTTAAATTGTGCAGGTCCGCTACGTACACGATGGATCCGAAAACCACCAAGATGCAATAGTTCTTGAAATGGAATTAATACCAGAAACTAAATTCACTTTGCCAAGTTATCTACAGGGTCGTAACTCCTTCGTTCTCCATGTCAATGTGACACCGGTTAACGACCCGCCTGTGCTTAATCTACTTCCTGGCAAAGTATTAAGACTTACCCAGGTTTGTATGTTACTCATCTACCATTTTTTTTATTCAAATTTATAATTTTTCATTATTATGGGTAATTTATTTAATAGTAAATTCATATACAAAAATTATCTGGTGCAAGAAATCAATTACTTTTATGACAAATGATACTAAAATCGTTCTCTGCTTAAAACAAATTTGCAATAATTACCATTTAAATAATACAAAAATATTATTAATTTCTTATTACACTATCTATACCTTTCTGTAATAAATTATTTCTAATTATCTCATAACTATTGCACAAACATAACATTTATAATGTTCTCACATTATATATATCTCTTATATTAAAAATCTAATTGACTTATTCTTCCATAAAAAAAAGCTAAATCATTGTCTCTGGTTAGATGAGACTAGCATGATAATACCATATTAATGTTTTAGTTGTTTAATTTTAACTTATGTTTATATTTTAATTTGATTTCAGAATATTACCGTGCGCTTCAATTAATTTTTTTGAGTTGCTTTTGAGTAGTTGCATGTTTTGTTTGGCACGATCCACAAATAATCCGAAGTAGACATTAAATTGAGTGAGTATAACTTAGATTAGTATTATTAATAATAATAAATTCTATATAAACATGAATGACATTTAATAAGGACAATAAAATGAGGATCTTTGTAATTATTAAAAAAAAAAGTATCAAACTGTTAGTGTTTGTTCTATTATAGGTACAATATTGATATTGTAGAAAAACAATAAGAACAGTAAAAATTAACTGTTAAAATATGAAAAGTTTATCTAATACTAAACTTAAATCACAAAACAGAGATCTGTTAATTCATAACACTAACCGCATATCTATGAGCCTGAAGATCAACTGCGTGAACTGTTGCATGTATGCATGAAGTTAACCGTTAGAACTAGAATTAATAATAAATTTCTACTTCATTTTTTTATGATACATCTTATTTGTATTGTATTTATTAACTACCGATATAATAAAGAATAAAAATTAATTTTGTTAAATACTATTGAAAGCAATATACAATTTATGATTAAATATTTAATTGCTAAATTGATATTATCGATAGGATGTTTTATATAGTATTGAGCATCTAGCTGTAAGAAAAGAGGAATTAGATATTGTTTAACTTTTAAAGCAAAAGTCCAGTTCATAAAAAAGTAAATGTACATAATATGTCTAATTATTCTTAAAACATAATAAGAAGAAGGGCAGAGTAGTGAAGGAACAACGCTACGTGATATGTCTATTCACATTATTCCAGTGTCGATCAAGTACTAGACTAAACTTAGTACTGGAACGGGGCTGGGTCGATGTGGATCTGACGCCACTCCTTATAATACAACAACTAAGAAGATATCTATAGAAACATTTAATTTTTATGTTCAACTAAGACGTTTTGTTTTTATTTAATACTTTCTAGTCTTCTTTTCTTTTCACTTTCCCTTTTTTCTTTTGTGTTTAATTTTGTTTACAAAATAAGTATTTATCATTTTTAGAATTATTGCAAATGTTAAACTGTACTTTTGACCTAAGTGTTTTTTAATAAAAATACGCAGACTCTTTTTTGATTGGAACGTTGCTTGTGATCCTGTATATTTAATATTTATAATAATTTGCTCAAATACACAATATTAACAAAAACAGAATAAAAATAATAACAATTGTACTTAATATTATAAATAATATATGAAAAACGAGAGTAACTACAGTATATGACCAATCAAAATGCCAACACATAACATATCAATATAACAACTTTGACAAAAGATATTTATTCATTAAAGGGAACAAGGAAAGCTATTACATCGGAAGTATTAAAAGCTGAGGACCCAGACACTCCTCCGGAGGATCTACTTTATACTGTGTTGCATGGAAAGAATGAAGCTAACAGGTATTTTATATCTTGTATTATTATTTCGTGGCATCTTATAATACCGTTCATAGATTGACAGTGTACCAAAAATGCGAATTTAATATTTTATTTCCTACTGTATTGTGATGTATACCTATTTCTGTACCTTAATCAAAGCGATTGGTGCAATTATATTTTTTTGCAATATGTTATGCTATATGAATGTTATTAATTTGGAAAATTATTTGTTATAAATTTGTATTTAATAATCTATATTTATAAATAAATAATTTATTTTTACTTTATTTTTTCTATGTTTATAATAAACTTACTTACTTAAATTTTATTAGTGGCCATATCGAAATGTCTGGTCAGCCAGTGGACTCGTTCACGCAGCAAGACATCGACTCCGGCGTGATATCGTACGTGCACGGCACTGGGGATAAACAACTTAATAAGACTTCGCTTCGCCTTACGTTACAAGTAAACACTATTTATGTTTTCTTTTTTAGCTTGACCGCCAAAAAACAAAGGAAACCTACATTAGGTTCCCTAAAACACTCCGTCCCACATTAAACATTAAATTTTAAAGGCGTTATGTGTTGAGTGAAGGAACTCAATGCCGCGCTTTATTATGTAACTACAGCGGGGAAATGAATATAATTCATTCCTTCTAAACAGAAATTGAACCCATAACCTTCGCGTATATAGACAGTGCAGTCTTAAACCCAAGATTCATAGTACAATTTATGTACTAATAATATTTATAACGCCGTAACACCATCTGGACTACAGATGTATAAGACTAAACGATTCTTATTTGAAGGAATTCTTATATATATTAAAAATATATATAAGAATTCCTTCTTTTCTAAAAATATCTTTAATTCTTTTTATGTGGTAAGACATTAGTGGGCTTGGTTCTAATCTATCGTAACTAATCGGTGTCTTTACAAGGTCTTTGCATATAAGATTCCCACTCAAGGGCTGATAAATTATTTTTATTGTGAAAATACTCGTTTTTTAGGTGAAAAGACAAAGCATGTAATTGCGCCACTCAATATTCAATGTCTCGAAAATTGGGCGGAAAATGGTTAACGGAGTGTTAACACACTCCGTTATACGTTCCTGCTATATATGGGACACAAATATTAAAGAAAATTATATACTCAAATATTAATTGGTTCTAAGGTTTCAGACGGCATAGAAACGAGTGGCCCGGGCGTTCTTCGCATATCAATAGTGCCGCTGCAGGTCCGTCTGGTGAACAACACCGGTCTGTTCCTGGTTCATAACTCGTACGCCGTCATCACTTGTGATAACCTCACGTTTACTACGAACGCAGATGAAACTAATGTGCATGTCAAGTAAGTCATAACGATAATAGTATTTATGAAATTGTTTAGAAGCTAGAAGATAACTTTTAATTATTATAGATTATTGTTCATTAATACAAAATTATCTTGCATTGATTTTACTAAATAAATGCTGTTGAAAAAAATATTCATAAAATCGGTTTTAAATATTTATAAATATCTCTATGAGGGCGTCGCGCCGCAGGGGCACAAGGTAGTATGATTAACGCGACGGTTGAGGATGCTATCCACACTCGTGGGAATAAACTATTATTTATTAATATTTTCATTTCCAAAGCCAAAGACAAAAGCCTGGTGTTGGGTTTTGCCACTCAACACGTAATGCCTCGAAAACTTCAGCTTAAAGCAGGGAATGGAGTGTCCTAACACTAGGTTCCCTCTGCTTAACCTGTTGTGAGTGGGATACATTGTGAAGCTGAAAAAAAATCTACTAAATCTATATTTTTACAGATATGACATAGTGAAACCTCCACAATTTGGTGTGGTGGAGCGTCTCAGAGTGTTAGATAGTACATGGCAGACGGTCGATTCATTTACCAGCGAAATGATTAACTTTGGCCGTGTAAGATACATGCACATCCTTGGTAATCCTACCCACGATGAGTTTAAGGTAAGAAGTCAGTGAGAAAGTGCTAATAAAACTATGTACTATTAGAACCTTGTCTAATATATTTTTTGTTATCAGTTCAAAGCATCCGTGGGTACAGTGCGAACGAACACGTTATACGATTTTCGACTTACGTTTATAAAACTCGAATTATACCAATCTACGAACGAGGAGTTAGTGTTAAATAATACAAGGGAGGCGTTCATATCGTCCCTACATCTTAAATTCAAAACGAAACCAATCTCTTTACCTGGTGATAGAATTATTTATACTATTTTGAAGCCACCGAAGTATGGCATTCTTCACTTGTCGTCAGGGAAACATCACTTGCAAGTGCACAGTTCATTTACACAGCAAGACATCGATGCGGACCTTCTATGGTACAGGCTGCACCGACGAGCGTATTCTCACATACAAGATGAATTTACATTCGTAGTGGGAGCTACGGAATGTGAAAATATTACTGGAGTTATGACTATCAGACATGTTCCCGGCACTTCCACCTCCGACCACTTGTCTGGAAGAGTGCACACTACTTTAGAACGACTTCAAGTTATAGAAGGTTCTCGAATGGCAATACCGGCAACCCATCTCAATTTCAGAACAGATGTCGTTACTAATTTAGTGTTTAACATAACACATTTACCGAAACATGGAAAAATAGAAGTTATAACTGATAACTTGAAGATTTTAAGAGATAACACTACATATTTTACACTGCAAGAGCTAAATTCTGACAGAGTATACTATTCGCACGATGACTCAGAAAGTAGGCACGACTCTTTTCATTTCATGGCTCTCAGTCCAGAACCCGAAGATTTTCAATATGTTGGTGTGTTCCACATTGACATAATACTTAAAAATGATAACAGTCCGGTACGTGCCAATGAGAAGGTATTCCACATAGTGCACGGGGGAGCAAGACTTATAACTTCTAGAGATTTGAGCTACACTGATGCTGACTTAGATACAAAGCCCTCAGATATTATATATACTGTTCAAAGATTTACAAAAGACCCGCCCAATGGAGGTATTTTCCGTGCGGATAATCCGTCAGAACAAATAGCTCAGTTCACGCAAGATGACATAAACAAAAACCTTGTCCTGTTTAAACACCAAGGTAAAGAGTATGGAAAAATGTCATTTTGGATCTCAGATGGATTGTTTGATGTCAATGGTAACTTGGAAATTCAAGCGTCACCACCGTTCATAAGGATGTACCCTACAAATGGTTCTATAGTCGAAAATGGCAAGGCTGTTGTTATTACCACTAGAGATATGCAAGTACGTATTTGTTTTGTGCTAGATTATTGTTTCATGTTTAATTCAAATGTATAAAGAAGGAAACTTATTTATTCATCACGCTTAATGTTTATATATTTAAAGAAATGTGGTTAATTGGATATTTTTTTTAAAAAATCTTCTGTTATAAAGGTGGACACAAACATGAACTGCCTAGAGGAAGACATCCGTTATGAAATAACACAAGAACCGAAACATGGATCCATAGAAGTTGGTGAAGGACAAGGGGCTATTAGTTTTACACAACTCGATATTGTCGCCGCAAGAGTTTCTTACAGACATCGCGAACCGAAGACACCTACAGATATGTTTAGGTATTTTAATGTATTTTTAAGCAGCTAGTATTGGTAATTTAAATACTGTTATGGCGTTGTATTCATTATGAAAATTATTTTTAGTTTGCAACAAACGTAATGTTTATTTGTCCATTTTTATTTTTATTAACTAACTTAACTAATTATTTTCATCTAACAATATATTGTATTCATATCAACCCAAATTGACATGATATGATACAAAATTTTTAAGAAATATTATTCTTAAAAATTCAAAACGAAATTTTGTTTTAGATTTAAAGTGATGTGTTTAGAGGCATGGGGAGAAGGTGTTTACCCTATTAAAATTTTCCCATCAAGCTACTGGGAACCTCTTAAAATTACTACTAACAAGCCGCTTATAGTAGAGGAGTCAACCAGCGTCAATATAACTAAGGACATATTAGAAGTATGTATTATCCTTCAATTATATAAAATTTAATACAAGTAAGGAGGTTTAATCACGCGGCGTAAGTACGTTGGTGTGCGGCGGTAGGTTTTAGTTTAAATTGACGGAAATTAAGAATTTGGGTTATCAGAAAGCGTCAGAACTTTTCAAGATATTAGTCTTATTATCTATTCAAATAATAATAAGGGCGATTCTATATAAAAATATGCTAGCATTAAACATATTGTCTTTAAACTATAGTAATATTTGTTGTACTACATTCATGAATCATTATATTTTTATTCTTTTAGGTAATGCATATTCAAATCGAACCTTCTAACATTGTCTATCAAGTAACAGAAGGACCTTACCATGGCTGGCTTGAAATATCATCTACCCCAGGTACAATTGAGATGGAAAACTACAATGAAGAACCAATACATACAAAAATGTTTGACCAATCGATTATTAACTCTAATCGGCTGGTATACGTGCAGTCTGGAGTAAATCGTACTAGGGATAAAATAAAAATGGACGTCACTAACGGAATAGTGTGGCTCCGCGATGTCGAATTGATCGTGATAATAATACCTGAACATTTTTATGTAACAGCGTCTAATTTAACAGTCATAGAAGGAGAATCTGTGAGTGTGAAACAGGATTTATTTAGAATTGTTACCGACTATTACAGAGGTAAAGTGATATCATACAAAATAATACAAAAACCGAAATACGGCAAAATTATGATGGGTGATCAAGAATTGTCATTGCTACCCATACTGAAGCTTAATTCCGGTAATATATTGGTAAGTGGCATCCCTTTTAATATTTTTTACGTTGCATGTATATATAGGAGTTCTATTATTTTGCAAAGTGTTTGACCTTTTTATATAACAAGTGAGATTTTTTTTTCATATGTATATTTTTCAAAAATATTTGTTTTTAATACCGATATAAATAATTTTTTAGTACGTTAACGACGGCTCTGAAGAATCTTCAGACTCAATCAAGCTAGTAGCAATTACTGAAGGAGGAAAAGAAAGTGAATCATTCTTTGTGAGAATTAACATAATGCCAGTGAACGATGAACCACCAATAGTAGCTGCTAATACTGGTCTCTGTGTTTGGGAAGGCGGGACGTTCACATTTACTAGGAATGAATTGTGTATGTGTTATATATACTTGTTTTATTTAACAAAAACTATATTAGAGCAATGAAATATTTTTAATATATGATTATCTATTTATCATAACATTATTGTACTTCAAATAAGTAATAGATATTGCAATTAAAAGTAAAATTATTTTATTTTAAAAAATACAAACATTTTACAGACGTCAACGATATTGATACACCACTTAAGAATGTAACAATAAGAGTGGTTGATATTGTTTCGGGATACATTGCTTTAAAAGGAGATCTAGAAAATCCTGTCGATCATTTCACACAAGCCGATATTGATAACAGACAAGTAATTTTTGTCCACAAAAGTAAGTTGCTACTGTCTTTTCGATATACATTTTCTCTAAAAGAAAGTTATTGCGTCGTTTAATAGATAATATTTTTTTTTCAGACGGTTCAAAGGGCAAGATGATATTTAATGTTACAGATGGACTTCACGAGCTGTCCAAAATAACGTTTCTTATAACAACAAAATCGGTGTCATTAAAATTGATTAGAAAACAAACATTACGTGTTTTCCCTCTGATGAGAGAGCCTCTAAACAACTATTTACTAATGTCCAAATGCTCTGACCCTTCTAGGAATATAATATACAAAGTTGATAGAGCACCTACCTTGGGTAGATTAATAATGCTTAATGGTGAAAACCATCACAGATCTATCAAACAATTCACCCAGCAAGATGTCAACGACACTTTGGTATATTACGAACATACGCACCCATTCTCCGATCTCTACACTAACGACTCGTTTATATTTACGGTAGAAGCAGCTCTGGCTAAGCCGATAGGCGATCAAATGTTTAATGTAGACATATCGGTTTCCTCCGGCGGTCTCTCCAAGTACGTTTATATACCACAGATCAAAGTTCAAGAAGGTGACAAGGTGCCGTTACGTGTAAACGTGACGAATGTCATAACGTACCTTGAGTCTCAAGCTGGAGTCAGGCAGCCACAAATAGAGGCACAGTGGTCGAGTCCAACTCATGGTCAACTGAAGCCATACCTGTCGTCGCTAACGCAGGCGCAGCTCGAAGGCGGTGTGGTCACATATGAACACGATGATTCAGATACAATCCAAGATAAAATAGATATGGCCTTATATTTACTACCAGACTATGTACTATTATGCAATGTTACTATACCCATAAATATTATTCCTGTCAACGATCAACCTTTTCGATTGCTCACTGATTCCCCTCAAATACAAGTTGTTCAAGGAGAAAACTATACGTTAACTAAGAACGATTTATCAACTGAAGACGCTGATACGGGACCATCTGGTATTTTATACGACATTATTAGTGGACCGACGCAAGGTAGGTTAGTGATGTTTGACAAAAACCAAACAATGGACGAAGCGCAGTCTATAAATAAATTTACACAAGAGGATATAAACAACGGAAAAATTGTATATGAACATTCTGGATTGTTACAAACGGCTACTTTCTATTTTAGAGTGTGGGATGGTCAGTTTAAACCAACCTACACGGTGTTCACGATAGATGTGATTCCAGTAATATTGAACGCGACGTCGCTCCATCCCATATTCTTGCAGCAAGGATCTAACGTAGCTTCAGTTACCATTGACCAGATACATATAGAAACCAACGCGAAGAAATCCAAAGTTTGGTACAATATCACAAGGCAGCCTGTCCACGGAATGATTTACTTGGGACGCAACCCGGTGACGTACTTCTCTCATAAAGATCTAATGGATAAAGTCGTTATTTATATGCAAAATGATATGACAGTCGCTAACGACAGTTTTGATCTTGTAGCTTATGTGCACAATAGTAATACGACTTTACCTTTTACAATTAATGTAATTGTACAACCCTTAATGTCGTTGGGTAATTTAAAGATAGAAGGTGATAAAGCTAAACTAACTCTCAGTAACTTAGATGCTACTGAACTGGCTAAGCTGACTGCCAGTGATCCAGTTTATACGATCATAAAGAAACCTAAATATGGAACTATCAAGAAGATCATTCGTAGTTCAGGAGAAAAAACTAGTGCAAGAGAAAGGGAAGTAGCATATTTTACCCACGAAGATATTAAAGCTGGCGTCATATACTTTGTAGCGAAAAAGAAATTGAGTGACTTGAATGAACTCGAAGATAATCTTAAATTCTTATTAGCAGCAACTATATTTCAACCGGCGTCCGGAGATTTGAAAATTATGATAGGAAGTCGGCAAAAGAAGAATTTGCCTGGACCTAATGATCCTGAAAGTCATGAAGGTGTACCGGTAAGTACTTTAGATAATTGCATATATTAAAATAAACTAACATAGATATATAGAGTGATTGTAGTAAATATATTTTGTATTATATTTTTAAGGTGGCAAATGGTGAATCCTCATCCTATTACATGATGATATTGATGGCATTACTCGGGGTAGTATTGGCAATCGTAGTTATATTTGGTCTGCTCAAATGCCGTCGATACATGATGAGGGACCAGAACGCCTTGGTCAAGATCCATGGGCAAAGTCAGGGTGCAGTGGCTCCTATACCGCTGCCTCGGCCGCCTGATCACTTAATGCCGTCTCCTTCTCAAGCTACACCACCTATCAAAAGGTTTGATATTTTAGCCTTAAAAGAAACTGGACTATCCTTGCAGATATAGTAAAAAAGAACACTTAATAGGTATAAGTAAATCTTATGTTAAATGTTGTTCGTGAAAAAGACAAATATTGTTTTTAGAATAAAAATTCAACAATACATTACAATTAAATTAAAAAGATTGTGATACGAGAACACACACAGACTTGATTTGTTTGATTCCAACATATTTTAGTTTTCTAAACTTGATCCAGGTACGTGTCATCAGAGCAGTCGGTCCACACCGGTACCAGTACGCCCTTACCGTCGGCGGGCAGTGTGGCGTGCAAGGTGACTCCGCTAGCTGATGGCGTTCCTGACCTCAACTCGAGATATCCTTATGGTGCTGAGGATCATACTGATGTAAGACATATATTTATTCACTGAATGCCTAATAGACAATGCCCACCTGAAACTTCACAGCACATAAAACTATTATTTTCATCGTCTTCTTTGTCTTTGGAAGTTAAATTCAATCAATAAATTATGTAGTCTAACAATATTAATAAATAATTGCAATAAAAATATAAAATACACATTTAATATTTACCAAGTGTATTGCTGGTTATATTTCTATGGCGTAACTGAGAGAATCAAATAAATAACATAATATTTATCCAATAGGCTGAAGACTGGAGTAGTTACGAGGCAAGCGAGTCGGCGTACCCGATCCGAGCGCCTGGAGTCGCGCCCGCGAACCCCATGCTGAGGCGCAACCAGTACTGGGTCTGACCCGCGGACACCTGCTCGCTGCCGAGGACGCCCAGGCAATGTAAGTCTATCAACCCTCTATTTATCTATCTATCTATGAATTCATCTGTAGTGTGTCTTTGTGTCTATGGTCATTTTATATGCTCATGTCAATCCAGTCCCAACGTCATAGAAAAAAATAATATTTTATGTTGAAACACTTACTTCTGCCGTCGTGTTTGCTGTAGACGACAGACACTGCCCAACCAATATAAATTTTGCTTAACCGTGGGTCAAAATGCCACGCACACTTTTTTAACGACAAATAATTATTAATAAGTAATTAATAATAGAGGGCAGTAGTGGCGCAGGGGCACAAAGTGTTACTGTAAAACCGACTGGTTGTGGGTTCCATCTCCACTCTAGGAGATGAAATATTTACTTAAATTTATATATCCATTTCTTCGCTCTGGTGTCGAGGCAAAGCGCGGCGTTCTGCCACTCAACACGCAACGCCTCCAGAATCCGTTAGAAAGTGGGGAACGGAGTGTCTTAATACTGGGCTTTCCCTCTGCCTACACTGCTGTGTGCGTTTAATTTTGATTTATTTTTTTGATTATTAATAAAATGTTGATGTTTTCAGCAACGTTTGCCAGTCATCACAACTGCATGACGTTGAACCGTCGGCCCCACAGGCGCGGTATGGACTTCGTCCCTACGCCCTTCCTGCTAAGTAACTATAAAGTCACCAAATATGCTAGCTGTGAAGTTACGCTATAATTCTGATATTACAAAAAATAAACCAAAATGGAAAAAATCTATTAAATATTATTATAATATTTTAAATGTGAGAGTTTGTGAGGAGGGATGTTTGTTCCACTTTCACGCAAAAACTACTGTACGGATCTAGATGACATTTTACTGTAATACATTAGAATAACATAGGCTGCAATTTATGTAAAGATTTTGTATAATTTGGCTAAAATATAAATGTAAGGGTTCAAAGCTGCGTTTGGGTCAAAAGTGTAAAAGAAATTTTAAAAAAAGGTTTTATAATTGGATAAGAAATATTCATAATTTTATCTATTGTATAAACAAGTTTGTTAATACAGTTCTAGATACTCATTTACGATATTTTTCTATAAATCATAATTGATAATAATCTAAAAACCACATACATATTCTGCATACATATACGTGATATAGTCGCATAATTTATATATACAAACAGTCGTTTACTGTGATTTATAATATTCATAGTAGTAATATTAAAATAATAAACAGGATAAAAAATATATAACTTTGATGCCACAATGGCTGTCCCAAAACATTATTCATATTAAACTTACATATACATTTTAACACCTATTGGAATATTATTATAGTGTGAAAATATCGATAATCAGGTCTTGTGCGAACGTTTATAACGAATTTGGAGGAAGAAATTACATTAACAATGTAATAGTTATTTCTTAGATATTGTTTAAGATATTAAGTCATGGAGTGTACTTACATTATTAATAAGTTATAAGCATCCTGTTAATATTGGGTATTTTTGCATGTCATCAATTAACTATGATTATTTTATATTTTAGAAAATAGAATTTTGTAATATGATTATTTTATTTGCAAAATTATATAAAATCTTAATATCGAATTCCTTTGAAGAAAATTGTTAAGCTAACATTTTATTACGTTAATCGCATTAACTATACGATATTCTTTATAAAATAACAATATATGTCTGTAACAAGTTTCTTTATGGTTAACGCTAACTATATATTTATCAATATTTTATAAAATAGTCTTTTAAAACTTCAATTTAATTATTATAGGCCAAATTCCTTGTAGACTTTTTTTTGTATAATATACAGAGCTTTATCGATTTCGTATGTGCATTTAGTATTCAAATTCACCTAAAGTGTTTACTTACAAGTATGATAATAAAAAAATGCCAACTAACAATATAATTATAATATGTAATTCGCCCTCAATTGTGCCAAAGATGTAAATAAATTTGCAGCCCACCAAAAATAACTAGGCTAAAATGAGCAGAAAATATGAACTGCATCGTACATACATACTATGTATGTACGATGCAGTTCATATTTTCTGTATTAGTGGCGCAACGTGTTATGATGTCTTAAAAAACAGGAGTCGAACCCACGTCTGATGTATAGTCGCGTATAGTCCGATAAATAGCTTATGATGATTGGAAAGACAGGCACGAATCGAACTCGCGCTTGTACTTTCCTGTGCATAATACTCAATGTGCGTGTGGATTTTGGTGTCCGTTCCCAATAAAGTATGCACAAGTAAATGAAACACATTTTTAGTTATATCAGAAACCACACTGCAGGGAACTTAATAACATAATAATATTGGTAGCAAATAAAATAATATTGATATTTAATAATCGGATAGATTTATCAGTATAAATAACCGGGGTGTCGAGAACCTTCGATACATTATGACACGTTGCGCTTATAATACAAGTTTTCGATTATTGTATTTTAATATTAAATTAATGTAATGTTACATTTATGCAGTGTCTAATTATTGTTAGATATATTTTATTTCTATTGTACTTTGTAAGTTCTTGGTAATATAAGCAAAATAGGCGTTTTGATTATTATTATTTTTTCAATGATTTTATCGCCTTTTTTATAATATCGCTAGTACGTTATTTTATGTGTAGATCAAAATGTCTTTTTAATATTGTGAATTTTCATAGGGTATTTTGAAATAATAACTTGTTGTGCGCCAGCGTTGAGTATCTTTTTAAAATTCACTATTCAAAAAGATGGATTTTGATCTATTTTTACTTATCAGAAATGGATAATGGATTCACATAAATTTTATATAGGTTTATAAATATGGAAACAATAAATTAATTTAAGTAGCTTTAAAAAACTAACAGTGAAGTATACGTAAAAGCAATGGTTGCCTGTTTACCTAACCAAGTAATATTCGCTTTCATTATACCAAGTTATTAATTTTACTTTTACAAAAGACTTAGTATCAGATAACCCGACATTTAGAGTAAATTAAATATTCGACTATTTCATTTGTTACTAAGATTAGATTTTCATTGTAATGTTATACTTATTATTTATGATATTCCAATTTGTCTATAAACTAACATCTTATTTAAATTAATTATCTCGTGTATGTTGTGCTTCTCATGGCAATTTCAAGAATTAATCATTCAAATAAAATAAGAACCTAGTGTTAAGACACTCCGTTCCCTACTTTCCGCCAAATTTTAATCATTCGTAGTTCGTTCTTATTGAGTTTCGAAACTAAGCTTTAAAATATCTTTTTAAAAATGAGTACAGATAGATTATTAATCATCGAGTCGAGTTAATTAATTTTGAACGCAATCGTGTAAATAAAACTTATTACTTATAATAATTACAAAATTTGATTTGCCTATACAGCATTGTTGAACAATGAGATTCCCAATAAAGAGAACTAGATGGCCTTTCTTAGTGTATTATGAAAATTTATTGGAGAATTTGTGAATACATGAGTGATCGTAGGTTCTAGATTCAGAAATATTTGTATAGATATAATTTACGACGCAGTGGTTTTTATCTTTAAATTAAAATTTTATGCCTCTCTGTAGAGTTTGTACGCATTTTATAGTTGGACAAATTAATATTTATAAATGTATAAGTAAATATTCAGAGTGATTGCGTGCGATCAAGTGTTCTGAAAAAAAAACATTTAAATTTAGGACTTTAATGTTGGTGTTGAAGTGAAAAGTTCCTAATTATGCCAAAAAATAAGATTTTACGTTACGTATGTCCTAAACGCAAGCGATCCGCCATGTTATTGAACGCATTTGTTCCTTCTCATATATTAGATATTGCCTTGTTATTAGCAAATCATGTCGATCTACTCGTATATACTAAAAGATAATGTTCCGGACTATGCCTTAAACTTATTTGTACTCAGGATGCTTAAGACTGTCCACGATCACATTAGTAGAGTAATGGAACTAGTTGTTGGTAATATGGTGGTTCGCTCGCACATTGTTCAGTTAGTGCCTCAACAGTATTGTGAAATGCCAAAACTTCCAGTGCCATACATTTGTAAGCTACGACGTTGGTATTGAGATGGAGTTTGTTTTGTAAGGCGGTGGGAACACATTTTCTAATCCGCCAGTTAGGTAGTAAACGAGATTTTAATAAATAACTTGACAGAAACTTGGGTTTCATTCAAACAAACAGTCTTTTTGTATTATTATTTTAATCAATTAAATGAAAAAGAGATTACTAAATGTTATATATATCACATGATTTCTTACAGAAGTAAACCTAAATATTAAAACAATTGCATCAGTCGCCTTGTGACATACCTTATTTAGTATTTATATAAAAAAATATTTCTACAACAATATTTACTACATAACTTTCTTATTCCTAATCATGCTTAATAAAAAATCTTACAACAAATATTTAAACAGTTAAATTTCAATCTACTTCTAGTTTTCTAAAGTTGCCAGTAAGTCCGCGCATGGCGTCGCCGACAGCGTCGGCGCCTGCGCATGTGTTGGCGCCGGCCCGCAACGCTGATATGGCGCCCTCGCGCGCCGCCTCGCTGTACATCTCTAGGCGCACTGCCATTTTGTCGTTCAGCAGTAATATGTCACGCTTGCGTGCTAGCTCCACTTTCCATAAATCTGAAAATAATGGATGTTGTTGTTTATACAAAATTTATAAATTTCCAAGAGTTCTTGGAAGTGAAGAAGAAGAAATACAGTGACTCGACTGTACGCACGATAATTGCGAGGTCGCCTTGATCGATACTCGAGGGAATTTTTCGCTCTGATCATGCAAAGCGCGACGTTAGATTCCATCACTAAACGCGCACTGACTTGAAATTGGGCAGAAAATAGAAAATGAACACTTAACTTATCTCTGCTCTACTACTTATATGTGGGAGATGAAAATATTTTTATAGCATTATAGCATTTATGTGATAAGTCATCAGAAAGTAACCGAGAAAAGAGTATAAAGAAACATTGTCATGGAAACATACCACGATGGCAACAGACATTTTCTTGAGCTATAATTAATTATAAATATTTGGATATATAGTAATCCTTCGAGATAATCTGCACAACAGTCTGCCACGACTTAACTCCACCATGATGGTATGGTCTGTATGTACCTACTTATAGATAAATTTAATAATAGGCCAGTCGTGGCGCAGTGGTACAAAATGTGACTGGACTGTAAAACTGTGGGTTCGATCCCCACTCGAGGAGATGAAATATTTACTTAAATATATATTTTCATTTCTTCGCTCTGGTGTCGAGATAAAGCGCGGCGTTGAGTTCTGCCACTCAGCACGCAATGCCTCCAGAATTCGACAGAAAGTGGGCAACGGGAACCTAGTGTTAAGACACTCTTAACACTAGGTTCCCTGTGCCTACCCTGCTGTGTGCAGGATACAGCATGAAGCTGATTTTTTTTTAACACTATATAAGAAATATTGAGAATTGAAAGATATCTATAGATATAAGCACAACCTAATTTTATTTGTATGGAAATAACTAAGTAGGTAGTTTCTTAACACCATACACCTGCCGACCTTAACCTAGTTCAAATCACTTTCTAATAAGAAAATGATCACGAATGTCTTACAAAATATCCAGCTTTATAAATATTTTAAAAAATACAAATAAAAATAATGTACCCTAAAAGTAGGCCTCGTCGCATCCTGTAAACACGGAAAAAATAATTTATTTCAATCACATTTCCATACGTAAATTTTCCTTTTTTACTGTAAAGCATTGTTTTCAATGAACCTGTTATTTTGTGGATATTGGCTGTAATTCTAATTATCAATTTGCAAATATTGTATATATCTTGAAATTAAACTAAACTACCGTTACTTATTAACATACCAATCATTTCTTTCATAGGCATGACTCCACCGTACTCCTGAGGCAACAACTTCTTATCAATCTCGACATCATCTACCGATGTGTAAAGTTTCACTCTCTTCCTTATTTTCTCTGATATGAGCGCCATGCCGAAATCCAAAGCAAACTTTATTGTGGGGTGAACGTTTACGCCGTATATTTCTTTATGTCTTAATGGTATAGTGCGCTGGAATTAAATAAGACAAAAGTTATTTTAGATGTTACTCACAAAGTAGGTATTATATTAGTGTATTAGCGACCCGCTCGCGTGTTCGTCCGCTTTAATTATTAAATTATTACATTATCATTTTAAAGACAATAATCATTGAAAAAAAAGTATCGACCAATTTAATAAAATAAAAGGAAAATATTTTATATTGCAAACATAACTTTTTTTATTTATGAACTGATTAGAAAAACATACTAAATATTAAGGGAAGTTTTCAATCACAATAGTCAAAACTTTAGTAACTCAACTAAGCCGTTTCTGAGATTACCATACGCAAACGAGCAGACAAAAAATTTAAAAATCTTTATTATAGGTTCTATTACATTGCTAAATATCGTTAATAATAGTTTTCTCATATATCTTCCATGTACAGGCTACGCTACGATTTTATTATACAAGATTATGAAATACATGACTAATTAATTTAAGCTTTGAGTATTTAGCTTATCTTTGTGAAATAGACGCTATACAATAGTTACCTCTCCATTCTTTACTATTCTAACAGCTTCTTTGGGGGTGAAAAGGGTGAGATGAGGGAAGCTCACTCCAGATCCATCTGCGTAGTGTACAAGTCCTCGCACCTGGGTATCCTCGTCTTCCATCAAGGTCTCATAACATATGCCCATCACCCGGCACATATCTTGATTTGTGTACTTGTATGGGTCAAAAACGCCTAAAAGATTACAACGTACCATTAATTTTCTATAACTATCGATAATGTGCTGTACAATTATATTGTAATTGTCGATAAACACTAGTATGGATCAACGAGGAAGTTATTATACATATATCATGAAATTCTACAAACATTTCTGCAATATTGTAATGCGAAACAAGAATCAGATCTACTGACCAAACATCAAAATAATGATAAGAAATATAATAAAGTATGTACTCAGGTAATTATTCAAATTTAAAAAGGCAATATAAGATATATAGAAGAATAAAGAATTAGGGTTGTCATACTCAAATCATTACATTATTCCCACAGTATCCATCAAAAAACACAAGCGTCAATATCAATCTCGTTTGAAATTTAAGAGACGTTAACACAGTTCAAATATGGGCAAGACTTTAATAATTCAGCCATAAATAAAGAAATAAATAAACTGAACAAAACAGTACTTTAATAATAAAGCAATTAATTATATAGAATCATGAGTTAAAAAAAAACATAATAGCTATGATGCCATTTCTCGTTGATATAGCTATAGAATTTAAAAAATGATAAACATTACGATAGGTTATAAGTACCTGGCCTGTAGATAACAACACGGCGGCCCAGTTTGTCCTTGAAAGGGCTTACAAAAATGTACCTGTAAGTACACAATTACTTATTTCTTAACTTAATTAATTAATTTAAAAACATAAAAGTTAGACATTACGTCCTCTGAAAAAATATAAAAAATTACCATATAGACGATGAAACTTATTTAATTACTTAACTTATAACTACTTATAGCTTTTATTCTTCAAAATCATTATTTTATATATTAAACTTTAGTTTCTTGAACTGTCAACATATCTTCTTCTTTTTGAGTCGCAAATTCACTCTTTTGAATTTCATATTATTGTTGTTGACTCTTTTAGCTTTGATCAAATCTATTAAATCAATATTTTCATTTTTTTATCATATAAATTTTATGCGTAAAATAATGAATTTAGAGATCAAAGCTTATAAATTGTGTGTCTACATCCAATAAATATTGTACAAAAATCTACATTTATTGATAAAACTTCTTCGTCATTTTCCTTCAAAAAATAAGCATAGGGTGGCCTATATCTTCTAATCTATGAATATACATATATATTGTTGTTTAAAACTGTTTTTATTATATTTTTGTTTATTTGGCTTTTATAAAATTAATCTCTATAGTTTGTAGATCAAATACAAAACATTTTACTTCAATACGATAGAACTGCTCTTTAATTAGGTTCTTTCTGATCACCAAGAAAAAAATGTTAATAATTTTAGAAAATTTATTACTGGATGTAGGTATATATATTTTTTCATCTTCACGCTGTATCCCGTACACATCAGGGTGGGCAGAACTTACCATCTCCAGATATAGATCCATTTTGCATTTTCTACCGAATACTGAGAGGCGGAACTCAACGCAGCGCTTTGCCTCAACACCAGAACGAGGAAATGAAAATATAAATATTTCATTTCCACGAGTGAGAATCGAACCCGCGTTAATAGTCACACAGTTGTGCCCCTGCGCCACGACTGTCCTCAATATAATATATTTTAGTGATATATACTTATGTCTAAATTCCAATACCACTTACCCCAAGTCGATGAGCTCAGTCATTACGGGTAGAGTCCAATCTAGCTGGTTGAAAGCAATACCCCAGGACTGTCTGAGAAGGATGTAGCGCTCGATCGCCTCTTGAGCCATGGGAACGCTGAATTTCTTTGTGCGCAAGTATCGAAGAAAGAAGTTCGCATCTGATGATATTATATATTGGGCAAAATAGTAATTTAGTTAGTGTACGTAAAAATAATTTATATAATGTAGGTATATCTACATATTCGAAATATTAGGCTCATAAATTCAACGATTTAATCACTATACTAAACAATGATTTGTTATTTCGGGAAAGTGGTAATAATATATGAATGATACCTATTAATGTTGTGAATCAATAATACGTATATCTTTAGAATATATTACTACATTTTTTATATTTATTAACAGCCTCTTCCATCTACGGTAACGTAGAAAGTATATTTGACTTTTCTAGAAAGTAAATAAGGCAAAATTGATTATTATGTCTCACCCATTCTAACCGCAGAGAACTTGGGGTTCTGCTCCATCCAACTTCTCAGAGCTTGCAATGCTTGTGTTCTAGAATTTTCAGTTTCTCTCAGTTGCTCCTCCGCTATGGCCTGCGTCTCCACGGAAAGTGGACACTTATACTCTTCCGCAGGAGTCAAAAAACGTTTTGTCAATCTACGTGGAGCCGACATCTTCTCTGTCTGTGAAGTAAACATTTTACTGAATAACTAAATAAATTTCGTGTTGTAATTTTTTTACGTGTTACTGTAACTACGAGTGTGGGTTCGATTCTCACGGAGGAATAAATTGTTATTTATTATTATTTTTATTTCCTCTGCTGTGGTAGCCAAGGTAAAAGCGCGTTGTTGAGTATCGCCACTTAACACGCATCGCCTAGGAAATTCCGCGGGAAACGGGGAACGGAGTGACACTAGATTCTCTCTACCTAGCCTATTTATATGTAGGATAAAGCGCGTAGCTGTAAAAAATGTAAATAATAATTTGCTTAATATCACTCTACATACATATCAAACAGAGTTTAAAACTTAACGACAAACACCATGCAAACGCTACACAAAGAACGAACTAAAACATAATTTTTAACTATATATAAACATACTTAAGTACTGATACTTTAACGCTACAGAGCATAAAATGTTCCTCTCTAATTTCATAAGCTACTTGCAAAATATTTATTTACGCGCACACCCGTATAGTGTAGCAACCAGCGAGCCCCGAGACCGAACTAAGAGATTTCTGCTCACTGTCTCGCGCAACGTTGAGCAACCTAGCTGCAATGGACGAAATGGCTTGGGCAATGTTATAATTTTTCGTAGTTATATAAATGGTAATATTTGGACCCCACTCCGGACGGTTGCGGTGGAGATTGGTGAATAATTGTAACGTAATGAAAGGGTCGCGGCTTGCAGTTGCAATTTTATAGGTAGATTTTAGCTGAATCGTTTGTGTGGAAATTATGTATGCGTTTGCGTTTATGGTTTACGATTTTATGCAAACTCGTTGTAGTACTTGTGCACGTTTGTTTGGAGAGTTTGCAAATTGGCGGTTGGAATTTATATTGCTAAACCATTTAGTTATACTGATGTAGGTACATCGTTATATTATTTCAGCTTTACCCTGTATCCCACAGCAGGGTAGGTTGAGGGAACCTAGGTTTAAAACACTCCCTTCTCCACTTTCCGCCGAATTCTGGAGGTATTGCATGTAGTATGGAGGAACTCAACGCCGGGGTTAGCCTCGAAATCAGAGTGAAAAAATGGAAATATTTCCTCGAGTGGGAATCAAACCCATAGCCAGTCGCGTTTATAGTTACACTTTGTGCCCCTGCGCCAAGGCTGGCCTCGGTTTTATAATTAATTTATATTTAACGTATAACTCAAATAAAATACGTATTTTACGAATTTAAGAAATGTATTGATTTAATATTTATTAGTTTTAATATTCGCAATAATTTATTATAAAAATGTAAATCAACCTCTTTTTTTAATAAAAAGATGTTTTTTAAAAAGAAGTAATATAAGTATATGGAACTGTCATCAGAGAACATTAATAAAATGACGTTTTATGTGGTAGGAAAATTCGAAATATACTTTTAGACTTGGAGCGGAAGAATAAAGAGTATCTCTAGAATAACATATTGTATTAGAATTTAAGATAGACATTGTACAAGCTTAACAGTATTTAACTCTGGAAGAAATATAAGTTCTGTAAAAGCCTCGAGGTGTTTGATTTCTTTACAGAAATAAATTAAACTAATAATATTAATAATCATATAAGTGTATCTTAATAAAAAGTCGGTCAAGTCGAATGCGAGTCAGTCTGGCTCTGGAGGGTTCTGTACCGATTTCATGATTGTAGGTCACCGTGACTTATAAGAATTGACAAACTTAAGTTTGCTAAGTGTATACGCCCATACATTCACTTTATATGACATGAACTCTACTATAGGTATACCACAGAAAAAAATAATTACACTTTTTTTTATGATATTAAAATATATAATTTAAGATAATTCTAAGTAAATCTTTGGGTAGCAAAAATTTGTAAAAATCTCCCTACAAAGATGCTAACAACATAAATAAGTGATAACAAGCGTATAAGAATTTACGCTTGAACGTATGGCTTAGTTGGTCAGTGCGCTTCGACTGACCAACTTTGGTTTGCAAAGAGCCGCGGGTTCAAATCCCTCTACGTTCAAATTTTTATACGTTATCTTTCCTTATATTTTTCTTTCCTAAGTGTGGAATTACACTTTAAAAAACATACCTCTAGGTATGTTTTTTAAAGTTTTTTTTTAGGAAAGGATTAAAAGATTTTTAAATATTTTTATCTAAAAAATTAAAAATTATAATTTTTCAGATATTTTTTGTTTGTATGTAGTCACTTTGTGTGTGACAACAAAAAAAATATTAATATTTGTGTAAGTTCTCACTTTTTGTCAAATTTCATAATTTTTGATACGCGGGAGTACCCTAGTACCAATAGTAGTAGATTTTGATTACTCGGTTAATTACACAAAAAATATGCAAAAACGATGCATATACAGACGTATCTTTTCATTTCATTGATTTATAAATTAATTTTTTCCGTTTTCTAAGGCAAGGATAGATTAAAATGCTTGATACCTCTACGCCATCCTGAGACAACTCGTCTTGACAGATAGACATATATACACATAGACGGATAACAAATTGATCATATAAGGATTCCGTTTCTTTTCTTTGGAGGTACAGAACCCAAAAAATAAACAAAGTAAAGAAAATTTAAATTTTTAAACTGTCAATATCAACTAAATCTGGAAGTCGCTCCGCATTTTTTTAGGCTTATATTAAAGAAAGAATTATTTTATTATCGCAAAGCATCTTATGTTAATACATTGAATAAACACAGTTTACGACAAAATTACATTTTAATCCAAATTAAACACAACAAAATAAAATCAAATAGGTCGTATGTAGTAATGTCTTCGTCGGCATCGAATATGGTAAATTTAAAAACTTACTTGTCAATATTTTCCCGCTAAAATTATTTGACAGTGTCGATGAGAACAGTGCACACTACACCACACTCCGCCTTGGACTGGCCGATGGAGACACAGCGCGCAATCTTTAGCTCCTCAATGATGGAGTCGCTCTGAAGGCGATGTCGAGGTATTACTGTAATGTATTAAGACATACAACCAGTGAATGGCACTGTGCTTGGTAACATTTGGCTTAAAATCTTATTGTTGAGCCGTTGATAATGTAATAAGCATTTGCTGGCGGCAATTATATAATTATTTTATATTTGTTTTTATTTTCAGAGCTGTGAAAAATTATATAAATAATAATAATATTATATAACTATCTACTAACGATATATAAAAGAAACATAAATCACTAATCAGATTATTTACATATGCATGTGAAGTATTTTCAATAATAGATATTATTCAATCTACCTAAATCTTATACGAAAATAAAATAGTAAGATGGTAAGTAAAAATAACATATATTTATAACATGTATTGCCAACTGATCTGAATTAAATCAAATCAAATCAGCTTCACACTGTATCCCGCACACAGCAGGATAGACAGAGGGAACCTAGTGTTAAGACACTTCATTCCCCACTTTCTGCCGAATTTTGGAGGCATTGCGTGTTGAGTCGCAGAACTCAACGCCGCGCTTTGCCTCGACACCAGAGCGAAGAAATGGAAATATAAATTTAAGTAAATATTTCATCTCCTCGAGTGGGGATCAAACCCACAACCAGTCGATAATACAGTCACACTTTGTGCCACTGCGCCACGACTGGCCTTAATCTGAATCTGAATTAAGAAGACTAAAAATACAAAATAATATAAAATTCGACCAGTTTCTAAACAAACATTTACACATGCTTGTATAGAATGTACATTATATTATAATAACATAAAATAATTTCATCTTTTATCGAAAAATTAAACAAAATTTGTTACCTATATCTTCTGATTTCAAAAGAAGTTTTCTGGTTATATAAGCAAAATTACAGTGGTCATTGCGCATAACGTTAAGGTCGTTACAATTCACCTCAAATTTGTTTGAAAATGGTCTCAAGCATTATCTAATGCCTATTTTCCACTACAAAAGTACTCGACTAAGTTTTTTCATTACGACAGATTTTTTTAATATTTGTATATATAATGAGGCCGGTCGTCGCGGTGTGGCACAAAGTGTGATGCGATTGGTTGTGGGTTTGATTCTTACTCGGGGAAATGAATTATTTAATATTTTTTCGATGTCGAGGCAAAACGCGTCGTTGAGTTCCGTTAATCAACACGCAATGCTTCCAATATTCGACGGGAAGTGGGGGACGGAGTGTCAACTAGGTTATTTTTGCCTACCTTGCTACATACGAGATAGAGCGTGACGCTGGAAAAACGTAAAACAAATATGTGTGTGTGTGCGGGACACAGCACCTACATATTATTACAAAAGTAGCTTTTTGAGCTTATAAAAATTTTTGTAATCGATAAAACTCATTTGACGTGTCCAATACCAAAAACAATAAAAAAAGATATGAAGACATTCGAAAATATTCTCACTTTCAAGTCTAGATAATACTCTTATGCTCTTTACAATTTATAAATTAAGCTTGACATATTGTAATGAGTTAAATACAATATTTCTATAAAGATTAGACGAACCCGAAGAGATGGGGCGGGGAGAGGGGTACAAGTTAGGGCTGCCAATAACTCTTTGGTGAAAGTATTAGTATTTTTAAAAATAGACGACAATAAAATATAATACACTGCAGTCTAATATAGTACATACTAGGCATATAGAAATAGTCATACATATCTTTATAACTGTTAGTTTGTTTTTATAAAAACTACATTTTTCTACTTCTATAACTTTTCTCCACAATAAAAATGTCATATTTTGCTTGTAATGTAAATAAAAAGCTCTTTTTCTACAAAAGAGAACAACACTAGTTTTCCCTATTTCTTTCTTTTCACCATTTTGGTAGTAAATAGCGTCATATTCACTCTACCTCACTCATATTTATGGAGTAGGTATTTTTTTATTTTTTGCTGTTTCATCGGAGTCGAACATATTCACACATTACATACGTATTTCCAAGCGTACTTTAACATATAGTATTTTAATGTGACATGTTGAAAAAATAAAGAAAAATCCTTGTACACAGGGTATCCTGCAAATAGCAGGGTAGGCAGAACGATCCTAGTGCTAAGACACTCCGTTTCCCACTTTCTGCCGAATTCTGGAGGCAATGCGTGTTGAGTGGCGAAACTAACCGCCGCGTTTTGTCTCCGCACCAGAGCGAAAAAAATTGAAATATAAATTTAAATGAACACTTCATTTCCTCGGGTGGGGATTGAACCCACAACCAGGCGCGTTTACAGTCAGACACTTGTGCCCCTGCGCCACGATTCGCTTATGTCCATTATTATTTATGCTTAAATCTATATATATTATATTTTTTAATAAATATCAGCTACTAATATTATTATGGATTCAACACCATATCGATACTCTGTTGAAAGTAGAAACAAATGACTAATTTGAATGTTGCATAGTCAAAGGATTCTTCAATAATTTGTATCGACGTCAATAATTTTCCATTTCCTTTATATTATTCAATTAGATTAATGATAGTACCTGACTTCTAATATTTCATCTCAAACGCAGCGAGTGTTGCGTTTTACTGTGACGACATAGCACGAAATGTTGTGAGTCAACAACTCGAAAGGCGGTAACGGGCCAAGGTTGTATCGTAAAGGGCACATACGCTGCCACGTGGAAGTCGCAACCATCCACTTATATTACAGAATTTTCAAATAAAAAATAGTATTTTCTTACTAATTTAACTTACTTTCTAACAAAAATGTAAGTTGTGACTAAGCAAACTGTGTTAGTTGTTCATTGTCACGAATCCATGTCAACATCAACATGGTTCGCAGACGCGAACAAAAACTCGTTTTGACTAAATGTGGACATTGATGACCTTCACCTGACTTAAATTTTGTCACAATATTCGTATGAAATGTATTAATATTGTAATATTTCCTTTGTAAATTGATTGGTTACTGTATGGTTATCTAAAGGTACTGCTTGCTATAGACAAAAAAATGATAAATCAAATCAGCTTAACGCTGTATCCCGCACGCAGCAGGGTAAGCAGAGGGAGCCTAATGTTAAGATACTCCGTTCCCCACTTTCTTCCGAATTCTGGGGGCATTGTTGAGTGGCAGAACTCAACACCGCGCTTTGCCTCGAGACCAGAGCGAAGAAATGGAAATATACATTTAAATAAATATCTCATCTCTCCGAGTGGGGATTAAACCCACAAACACACAATCCTTGGTTTTACAGTCATACTTTGTGCCTCTTCGGCACTGACCTCAACAAAAATATTATACTTAAGCCTTTTCACATTTTATTAATTTTGCTCGCTATCATCTAGCGAATTTGCTGCGACGTCCCGATCCCAACCTCATTTATCTTCCTGTGAAAGTCCCATAAAATTCGGTTTATCTGTTCCGAAGATTAGTCTGGATTAAAATAAAAATACAGACAGGCAAAAATTTTAAAATCATTTTTTGGGATATTCGTATCTTGTAAATAACTATACATAACTATATGCAATAAAAAAAAACTAAAATTATATAGTTTTATTTAAAATATGTCTCATAATGTTTTTTTGTTAGTCTCATAAAAAATGTAAAATCATCTAACCTAAGATTTTGTTTGTTTGTACCTTAAATATAATATTAGATTTTTTTTTCAGCTTCACGCTGTATGCTGCACATAGCAGGGTAGACAGAGGGAACCTTTAAGTAAATATTTCATCTCTTCGAGTGGGGATCGAACCCACAACCAGTCGGTTTTACAGTCACACTTTGTGCCTCTGCGCCACGACTGACCTCAATTAGATTTTAAAGTCTGATCCATACCTATATTATAAATTCGAAAGTAACTCTGTCTGTCTGTCTGTCTGTCTGTCTGTCTGTCTGTCTGTTACGCAATCAGGGCCAAACCGCTAATTCAATTGTAATAAAATACTCATACAGAGATACTTGAGGGTCTTCGGATGAACATAGGTTTCTTTTTTTTCTCATATTTGTAATATTGTCGATATATAATAATATATTAAAGTACTTTTTCACTTGACAGGCAATTTATTCCGCCATGTTAATAACAACCGACGGTTGCTAAGCAACGCTTTGCAAAGTTTATTTGTTGTTATAAGAAAACGTCATCCAAAATGAGCTTGCTTAACGCATACATGGCGTGCGCCGACTCCTTATGAGATACATAAAAATAATGTTTTACAAAAATATTGTTCTTTGACGGTTTTATAAATTTTCATACATTTTCGAACTACTGTTAATTTTTATGTAATTATTTGCTGTTTATAATTAATTTATACTTTTCTTTGGTTCTTCGCTTATTCGAACATTAGTTAGATTTTCATTAATTTCTTGGTGTGGTGTAAGTTGCGGAGAGAATTGTTGGTTATTTCATCTCGGTTGGATTATCTATACCGTTGTTATACACTTAATAAATTGTGGTTTTAGTTTTTTGGGATTTTATTTGATATTGTTTGCAAAACTTATCATATTTAATGTAGAAAGGACTTTAGTTATTTCATATAGTATCTATGTACGCGCGCAAGGAAAACGAGTAAAAAGATTTTTCCCGGGTAAATCAGTAAAATCGATCACTGAAAGCCCGTTAAGTTTAAGACACTCCGTTCCCCACTTTCTGCCGAATTCTGGAGGCATTGCGTGTTGAGTGGCAGAACTCAACGCCGCGCTTAACCTCGACACCAGAGCGAAGAAATGGAAATATAAATTTAAGTAAATATTTCATCTCCTCGAGTGGGGATCGAACCCACAACCAGTCGGTTTTGCAGTCACACCTCGTGCCGCTGCGCCACGACCGGCCTCAAAAACTTTTAATTTAAATTCTTTTTAATATTTATTTTAGGTACTTTGATATAATATTAATAATGTTGCTTTGTTTAGTTTTTTTTATTAATATTTTGTTGGTTACGTTTACTTATAATTTTTTTCATCTAAATTAGTTACATATTTTCAAAAACTATTTCATAAATATATCTAATAAGCATTCGTATAGCTTAAGCTGGCGAAGCCGCGTCCGGGTCCGCTAGTATTTTATAGTTTTTAGCAAATTTTCTTTATAGAGGCCAAATGGTTAAATAACATACACAAATGCGTATTGTTTTAGAAATATAAATGTTGCTTTAGTAAATAAATATAGATTTTTAACATTTTATTGAACATTTTTCTATTTAACCTGCTGGTAAGCAAAAACCGATCATGGAATAGACTATTACAACCATCTTAAGATCGGCACCCCTCTATCATTTTACACGTGATATATGTATATTAACTTGCCCTGATTGCATTTAGATAGTGTAAATTCGTTTCAAACAAAAATTTTTCACGTGAGTGAGAGAGCTAACAGGTAATTTATGGTACCTACATTACACTACTAAGGTACTAGGTATAAGTATAAATATGTAGGAGATTTCAGATTATTTATACATCTCATATTTATGTGGAATTCTATAATTTTAATATTTTAACTGTAAACGCGACAGTTGTGGGTTCGATTCCTACTTGTGGTTATTAAATGTTCTAAGTTTTTGGAAAAAAATATCATTCCAAATAAACGCGGCTTAGGCCAAATGTTAGCAGATCGGTGATGTGGCTTGCTACCGCAGAATATCGGCCAAGATTAAAGCTGATATAAAATAGCTTGATTTAACTAGTTCTTTTGTACTACAGCTAAGGATGAAACGAAACGGAAATGAAGATACTGAACTAGATGAGCGGCATGAAGCGGTCTGAAGCTGAACGCATACGTAACGCATTAAGGTCTTAGGGCTCGTAACGTAGCGGATACCAAAAAGGAATCCCATCATTACATTTAAAAATAAATGTTAAAACTATCTTTTACTTCAAATAAACAATGTTATATTAAAATTTTCTCCTTCGCTTGGTCTATTTATGTGTCTAATTTATCTGACACCTGTTTCTTATAATTTTGTATGCGTAAATTATTAAAAAAATCTAGAAAAAAGGAAAGGAAACGCCTTTCTTTTACCAAAATATAATTCAGGAGAGGATTTTGATTTAATATTTATGAGTTCTTTGTAAACTAAAAAAAATACGATATTACATGTTTTCTGATGATAAGCAATAAAAAATTATCATAATAGTCTGTAATCACTGGTGCTGCATAGTACATACGCACTGGAAATAAAATAACTGCAATTCACAATATAGGTAAAATATAGGTAAATATAGTCGGTGCATTTTGCTTAGCTTTGCTTTGAGTAAACAAGGTTATTAAAACACATTAGGTGTTTTTTTAGATTTTAAGGTATTGTTTCACACTTAGAATAAAAAGAAAAAACTTTTTTAGAAAACATAGAAATTAATTAAAATGTGAAAAACCATAAAAAAATGTTAGAAAACATAAACCTATAAGTTAATTTTTTTACATGTTTTCCAAAAATAGGTCCATTAGGTGTTTCGTTTATAAATTAAAATATAAAGCAATTGGTAAATCATAAAAAAACGGCATGACAATAAAAGGTGTTAATAAATTAATAAAAAAAAATATATTTCAATTTATTTAATAACAAAAGTAGTATTGATTGTAGCTAACATTTAATATGTTTATACTTTTAATTTCCAACATTTCCTATATTTCTACATTACTATTTAAGTGTTGTCACTTAATAATTTTTCAGACAAAAATATAATAAACTTTCACTTTGTTTCTGTAGTCCATCTGTAGAAAAAAAAATAAAGGATGGTAATAAAAAATATATATATTGCTAACTATTTTTACCATAATAGTAATAGTCATGATTTATTTCCAAATTAAATTACCTTTATTATTTCAAGAGCATTGTATGTGGACCAGTCACTTCAGTCGTTACCAAACATCTATTAAAAAATGCCGTCAAGCGTTAGTTCTTTCACAATTTTTGCCAACTATTATATAAGGACTTCAAATGATTACATTGTGTTGTAAGGCTGTTTGTTTTGCTAATTACCTATTTGAGTTAATTAAATTATAAATTAGAATCTTATTATATATAATTAACAATATTTGTTACAAAATTACGATTTGTGTACTATATTAACGATAAACAAAAAGAATCAATGAAATCTAGTAAAATGGATCGATCATTGCATTTGCCACTGGTCACTTAATACGAGTAATATCACAGTAACTAAAGTTAACTTTGGTCTGATAATATATATATATTTTTCAGATTTAAGCTATATCCCGTACACAGCAGGGTAGGCAGAAGGAACATAGTTTTAAGACACTCCGTTCCCCACTTTCTGCCGAATTCTGGAGGCATTGCGTGTTGAGTGGCAGAACTCAACGCCGCGCTTTGCCTCGACGCCTCGAGTAAGTAAATATTTCATCTCCTCGAGTGGGGATCAAACCCACAAGCAGACGGTTTTACAGTCACACTTTGTGCCCCTGCGGCCACGACTGGCTTCAAAATTAAATTAGCTTCACGCTGTATCCCGCACACAGCAGGGTAGGCAGAGGGAACCTAGTGTTAAGACACTCCGTTCCCCACTTTCTGCCGAATTCTGGAGGCATTGCGTGTTGAGTGGCAGAACTCAACGCCGCGCTTAACATCGATACCAGAGCGAAGAAATGGAAATATAAATTTAAGTAAATATTTCATCTCCTCGAGTGGAGATCGAACCCACAACCCGTCGGTTTTGCAGTCACACCTCGTGCCGCTGCGCTACGACCGGCCTCAGATAATATATAATTTAACAAAAACATGTAAAGTAGCAAAAAATCTATATTTTTAGTTTTATATTAGTATTTATACTTGTCTATATTATTATAAATCCAAAAACAACATTGCACACCTTTGTAATAATTATTTACGTCGTCTCTATGATAAATCAATGAACCCTGACGACATGATGCGGCTCGCTTGTGTTAGCACGATCAGTATAAATGTGAATGCCACACATATAAATACTATCTCAACCAAATCAAACTGATCACAAAAGGCAGATTTTAATGGAAACTCAGGATTAGCCATATTTATATACGATGGAGTTGCTATAAATATCAAATTAAAAAAATATATTAGAATTTTGTATATATTAGTAGGTAAATAGGTATTAGTGTGGGTGCTCTATACATATTTTTGAGGAATAAACTCGTAGGATATATTATATATTTGTCAGTAAATTACCTTTTATTACTTTATTGATTCCAAATAGAAATAAATAATAGACGGATAGTAATAATAGGTTAATATAGATGTGTTTTTTTTTTATTTTTTCATTACATTTTTATAATATTGCATTTTTTACATTTTTGTACTCTCAATAAATTTTGTTACGTCATCATTTGTCATTCAAGCCTTATCCACAGATAAATCTGCCCTAGACTAGATAATTGTAATAAAAAGGAAAAGTTTATTTGATACTTTTTGTGCATTTAAATAAAAGCTTGTTGTTAAAAGCTTTTATAATAAAAAAATATTTTTTACTTTTTAGTTATAGCTGGATAGATTTCTCTGTCTATTCATCTCGTTCAACGCATCATTGTTGCATAGTAGTTTGCCAGTTAATTTTGGGTAGTCTAGTTCTTCAATAAGGAGACTTTTTAATGATTTGGCCAGCAGCGAAGAGCTTCGAAGCAATCGCATGGTAGACAGTACTACTTTTGAGAGTTTCACTCTCTGACACTGAAATCGTATTAGGAAGTAGGAAAGAGTAGGGAGCGGAACGGTTAGCTAGGTTGCTGATAGCTCAGCCTTCATTGCTGCATGCAGAATTAAAAAAAAAATGTAGTCCTTGGATGTGACTAAGCTAGTAAAAAATTAAAAATCTTATAATATTTCAATACTTTATAAACGTAGTAAATCATAGATTCTAGATTAAAAGCTCACAAATTGAATATTATATTTATTATAAAAAGCAGCATAATATAAATCAGTATGATCTTGTAAGTAAATTTTTAAGTAATAGCTTTTTTCAGTTGACATTTAAACAGCCATCTCGTGGCGGCCATATTAACTACCTAATAGTATTTTGCTTCGAGCTTCTTTCACGCAACCGTGTGCAAAAAAGTAAAATTACGGTGTACAAATAGATGGCGCTATCGAAAAAAGTATATTACCATAAAGCTTCTCAAAGTATAAATTTTCAAATAAAATATACAAAAAAATATATATATAATATCAATTAATAATTTTGAGGAGCTTTTTTTATTGACATATTGAAGATCTTTGTTTAACTGACACTTCGGCAAACTAGATGTGGGAACCCCAATCGTCCTATTCACGAACACGAAGTACGAAGTACGAACCACGCAACAGTGACGAGTGGATCGTGAGTCCGTGACGGTTGACGTTCACCTTTAGTTTATTGTTCACATCGACAGTTAACGGTCGCGTTGACTTTGTCAATAGAGGCGGTTACGTTCGATTCATTCATCGATGAAATTTTGTCCAAAAGAACCGGCGCCGGGTTTGTGTGCAAGATGCTGGCCCAGCCGCGCGACTCCTTCTTAGATGATGAATTTGGGAAGCCCGTGGAGTCCATCATGCGATGTGAGGATTTCAAAAGTAATTTTGCTAGAAGACTCTCAAACCGATACGTTTCCCGGTCCCCGGCTTCTGGTCCGAGTCAAGACAGTGTTTTGAAACTTTGCCCCGCAAAGAAACAGGACGTACTGAATAAAGTAAGTAACGATTTTATTAGTGTTTATTCGGTGTTCTAATTTTTTCTACCAAGACCTCGCGAGCAACGGTTATTCTAACGTCATTGGTATTATCTTCATGGAAAAGTAGTACCAGTTAGCATACATGTTTTTGCAAATTAAATTTTTACATGTTATGTGGTTATGTGGTAGATTAATAGGTAGATGGCTATTTCGATATTATTGTTTATACAAAATGCGTTTTGCGTAAAGAAATAATACATATTAATCAGGATGTTGCAATTTTCGTAATACTACGTGCGCAAATTAGGAATTCCATAAATAATATGCAGACTATTGTATTGTTTACGGTCTGCTCTACTTGCTCGGTACATTCAATGTTTATACTTTTTGCTTTATGATACCCAATAATTATTAACAAAGTACAATTTTAAAATCCATTTATCCAGTTTAATTTATTACTGTCAAAAGTGACAGCTAGAGTTTTTTTGTCGATCAAAGCGAAAGATTGGTAATTAAATAATTTATTTGGAAGTATTTATAGTAGAAAAATATTTTTAAGTTATAACACGTGAGTTTTTTATAGTATAGCCAATTTCTTTTTACTATTATTTGGTACAATACAAGCATTTGCTTGTATTGTACCAAATAATTCAATCTTGATATACAGCTAATTATTAGTCTGCAATTTTTGCCGATTGAACTCTTCCCACCTGGTCCAAATTTAAACAATTATTTAATGTTTATAGTACTTTTAAAGATTCTGTGATAATTAATGTCTCCTAAATCTTGGACATAGGTTAACGATCAAGTTCAGGGTAAACACGAAGCTTTTCTGGCTAAAAATTAGTGTTTCTCGAGCTTGCTCGCTAGCCAGTAGAATGAAAAGAGTGCTTTCGAAGGACGGTGAAATTTTAAAAGAACAACCACACCAATGTGATCACGCCTCAAGTTACTGCGAAATGCTGAGTCTTGATGAAGCTGATGGCGAAATCAGAATAAAAGAAATTGAGAGTGCAATAGGAAGTCTGAAATGTGGTAAGGCAGCGGGGGCATATGGAGTTATTGTCGAGATGATCAAATGTGGTGGGCCACGCATCTTGGACTTGTTCTGGTTTTTGTACAATTTATGCTGGAAATCATGGGAGGTCCCAGGCGATTGGCGAAGTGCAGTTATCGCGCCTTTATATAAAGGCAAAGGTTCACAGATACACTGCGCAAGCCATAGAGTTATCAGTTTTATTGGCTTGGGTAGTAAAATGTATGCTAAAATATTGTCGAGAAAAAAGCAAGATAGATCCGAAAGGCTGTTGTGGGAGGGCCAAAGAGGCTTTAGACCTGGAAGAGGGTGTATGGATCGTATCTTTTCCCTCTGCAAAATTCTTGGCTGTTAACCAAGAAGTTTTCTGTGCTTTTGTGTACTTGTGTAGTTGTGAGAATGAAATTATGGGATATACTATCCCGGTACAATGTGAGCGAACCCTTGCTGCAGGCTGTAAAGTCTCTTTACAGAGAACACTCAGCCTTCGAGTAGGAGCTGGCATGTCGCCTTGGTTTGACATCCAATCGGGTGTAAAACAAGGTTGCGCCATGTCAGCTTGGTTGTTCAATTTGTATTTGGATAGCTGTCTCCAAGGAGTGAAACAAAGTGATATGGGAGTGAAAGTAGGTGACCTGAATGTAAATTGCCTGCTATACCCAGATGATGCAGTGCTCAATGCATCATCAGAATGAGATTCCCGCATATAGCAGGGTAGGCAGAGGAAACCTAATGTTAAGACACTCCATTCCCCACTTTCCGCCAAATTTTTCAAGACATTGCGTGATGAATGGCGATACTCAACTCAACTGCCTTGATACGAGAGAAATGAAGAAAAAAATTCATTCCCCCGTGTGGGAATCAAATACACAACATAGGCACATATGTAGATTTAAAGACTATATCTGTATTATTTACTGAGTAATTGACCCCCAATTCTGAAAATATTAAAGATCCGCTCAATCAATTACTATGAGAAATTTGCAATATCTCTTTAGCAGTTAATTCGATCAACTTTTTATTGAATCGGTAATATTAAACGCAAATTATTCTATAACAATATAATTTAAACCAACGATCTAGAATAAAATAAGACAATAAAAATTGAATTGCACACGCACGCACATTTTCGGAACCACTGCCTGGACGGACTTGAAGAAAACTTTCAGCTAGTTGGATATGGCTGCGCAGATTTAATTTAAGGATTTTTCTTACTTTTGATTATTTTCTTCTCGCGTGAACAGACAAAATGTTAGATAAAGGTTACTTGGAAAAAAGACAATTTCTAAGTTAAATAAATAAATATTTATTTATTTTCATATTCTGGACATCCACTAAGAAGGAATTTTCAAAAATTTTTACCCTAAAGGGATGAAATAGGGGTTGAAAGTTTGTGTGGATTTTTTTTAAAATTGACACCGATCCTTATAAAATTTTAAATCCTGACTCTTAAAAATATTTCATTGAACACGTGTTTCATGGTTTTTAAGAATTCACCCCCTAAGGGTTCAAATAAGGGGTTGAATGTTTATATGGAAAATCTTTTAATTGCCACCGATTTTTATAAAAATTTAAATTCAGACTGTTAAAAATATTTTATTGAACACGTGTTTCGTGGTTTTTTTTAGAATTCACTCCTAATAAGCGGGCGAAGCCGCGCGCGCCCACTAGTTAAATATATTTTGGAAATTATTTTCAGTTAGCAGTTAGCTAATATTATTGAAGGATTATTAAGAAAATATAAGCCTAAATAATCTAAATAATCCGAAAGAGAATAATAAGTAGACGTAGAATAAGGTAAAAGTAACTAAAGGAAATTCTTAATATTAAAAACAATACTCCTAACTATTTAAAATTAACCCAAAGTGATAAGTAAACGTAACTAATGGAATTTTTTTAATATTAGAGGATACCTATCTAATTAAAATGAACAAAAAATAATAAGTTAACATAACCTAACGAAATTATTAATAAAAATAAACTACACAAAACCAGCTAGGTACAATATAATTATTAATAACGTAAAATATTAAAAGTAACACGAAACATAACGCCAGGATAAAATTAAATTTAACGAAATCATGAAATTAAAAAATCTAACTTATCTACTACTCGAATAAACGAAGAGAACCGAAGATAAACACGAATTAATAATAAACAGCAAATAACTACATACATTAACAACAGTAGATCAAAAATGTATGAAAATTAAAAAAATGTCAACGTCGTCCGCCCGTTCGGGACGGTTATTCCGTAACCGAGCCCTCGCACCGTGCGGCTCATAGGCTAGGTCATTTTGGGTCCTATATTTCCTAAAGTACATATGTTTATATTGGTGATATCTCCTAAAGTACTTATTTATTATAATGATGTAAAGTACAGTATAATTTTAATTTAGATGAAATGCCATTACATTTATTTGTAGGTAAATAACTATTAAATTTATTTTGTAAAGGATGAATACAAAATTATAGAAAATACATTAAACAAAACCTGGTAAATTTTAATTAAATATATTGAAATGGTTAGTGTGGCTCAACATTCATAGATAAACATACTAACATCGCGGACTTTTTTATAAGTTTATTTGTTTTTATGTGTTTCATAAGGTTGAGTCAGCGCACGCCATGTAAGCGTTCAGGAAGCATTTTAGACCACCTTTTCTTAAAACAACAAAATTCCTTATTACTTAGCGACGGTTGTAATTAACATGTCAAACAATAAGTTACATATCAAATAGAAAGATATTTTAATATATTAATATATGTAGAGAATATTACAAATATGAAAAAAGTAGCCTATGTCCATCCCGAGACCCTCAAGTATCTTCATATGAAATTTTATCACCATCGGATCAGCGGTTTGGCCGTGATTGCGTCACCGAGAGACAGACAGACAGACAGAGTTACTTTCAAAACTATAAGTAGGGATTTTAAAGACATTACGTATACGATAATAAGACGTTTTTCTTTGATATTAAATCTAGACTGAGATCCCAGGGCCCCTAAGTATACACGGTCACGTACGTTAAGGCATTAACTCTCGTGTTTAAATATGTTATTTAGCATAATGTTAAAAATGGGTATTTATTATTACCACATCCTTTACTCCTGCCAGACGTTCTAAAGGTTTGTTAAAATTGAGGTAAACTACGTTAAACTAGAAAGTCCCAAATTTACATATATTATTTTCGGGACTATTTCAAAAAAGATAAGCACCCAGACAGATATGTGGCTTTATTTGACCTTTCAGAGGGAAGTCTTAACTACATATTAGACTAATAAAAAAATAAATTAAATTAAATTAGCTTCACGCTATATCCCGCACACAGCAGGGTAGGCAGAGGGAACCTAGTGTTAAGACACTCCGTTCCCCACTTTCTGCCGAATTCTGGAGGCATTGCGTGTTGAGTGGCAGAACTCAACGCCGCGCTTTACCTCGACACCAGAGCGAAGAAATGGAAATATAAATTTAAGTAAATATTTCATCTCCTCGAGTGGGGATCGAACCCACAACCAGTCGGTTTTGC
>JAATLQ010037675.1:28966-60987 GCA_013421005.1 Heliconius erato x Heliconius himera | reverse complement strand
ATATATATATATATATATATATATATATATATATATATATATATATATATATATATATATATATATATATATATATATATATATATATATATCTATCACTTCACACACCACTCAACTTGGTATTAAGAAGTGTCTTAACCCTCCCATCTCTCTCATCTCTAAAATTGTAGAAAGATAGGTAACGAGAGTCACTACTTTTTGTCCAATTTTCGTAACGACATTGACAGTGGTGGGTGATGGAACTTCTTAAATGACAAGCTCTTTATTTGTTTGTATGTTAAGAGTTGTAGAAAGTTCAAGAACGATACGATGAATTGTCATATGATGCAGATACCATAGCAAATTAAAATAAAATGAAGAAAATTATTTTTAAAACTTGAACTCCGAGTTCCAACTCAACGCCACGTGATTTTTTTTTCTTTCCAGAGTGATGGAATCAAAATAATTTATTAATGTGGTACAGTCATTTTTTTTTCGATGTATCCTGGTCAACCTGGGAACTTAGTATTAAGACAAGCGAAAATTAAGACACTTCCGTTACCCAATTTCCGCAAAATTATTAAAGCAGTGTGTGTTGAGTGGCAGAACTCAACGCCGCGTTTCATAATCACAGTCTTTTGTAATTATGATATTCAATAAGTAAAATTGAACAATATCGAAACTAAAATTAACTGTTATTTTGTACAACAACTTCCTCCTAATTGCTTATCTTTAGTGCTACTCAGGTAAAAGTTAGTTACCGCCTCGCGGGGAACTTGTGTCTATAGTTAAATTTAATTAAAATAAAGTACTTTTTAACGAACTAACTTTGTTTGAGCGTGTTAAACAAAAAATTTAAGCCAGTCGTGACTCAGTGGCAGTACCGTGTGACTGTAAACGCAGCAAGTTGTGGATTTGATTCCCTCTCGAGGCAATAAAATATTTAATAAACATTTTTCAGTGTTAAGGCAAAAGCGTGGCGTTGAGTTCCGCTCACAAAATTAGGCTTAAAGTGGGGAGTAGAGTGGTATGACACTAGACTCCCTCTGCCTATCTTTCTACATGCGAGATATAGCGTCAAAGTGATAAAAAAAATTAAACGTTAATGTACAAATGACAACATATTGTGATTCAAAATTACTCTTAAGCAAACGTGATTAATTAATATATTTTTTAAAGGTCTTTTCATTTATAAAAGTTAAATTACGGCTTTTCCTTCAAATAAATGGATAAAAATATAAAACATGTATATTTTATCCATATATATTGTAATCAATATACTAAATAGAGAATTCCAAAATTTTAGAGAGAACAAGAAATCTTTATACTCTTTTATAGGATTAAAGTACAGAGGTGTCGCGCAGCATCCAACGTCTGACTCTTAACTCGATAGTTGTTGGTTTGATTTCCGCTTAAACCGTTGAGTTTTGCACACTTCACAAGCAAAGTCTAGAAATCAACGATCGAAGTGTCTTAATATTAGGTTCCCTCTGCCCACCCAACTATGTGCTAGAAGCAGGGTGAAGCTTAAAAAAATAAAAGAAATAAAATATAATTTCCACTTACCCCCATCAAATTAACAATTTGATACGCTATCGTGGGCGTCAGCGTGGACACGTGCTTGAGCGTGAGGCCCGCCATGTCCACTATCACGGTGCCGCCCAGCACTTGCACTTTAGGCTGTCGAATACCTATCTCGGTGATCGCCATACCCGCTCGGACTAGGTCCTCTACGGAAAATTCACTAGGATCCCATGTTCCTGGAAAGTAAAGGAATTCATTTTAAAAGAGAACATTCACGCTAATTTCTGTACATAGGTACCACACAGGGCAGGCAGAGTGAGCCAAATATTTATTAAAAAAAATTATGCTAGGTGGCGGAAATTAATACCGCATTATGCCTCGTTATCAGAGTGACGAAATATAATCTTAAAGTATTTCATTTCCTAGAATAGGAATCTAAACTAACCTACACCTTGTCGCATTTACAGTCACACGCTTATGCCTCTACGCCACGACTGGCCTCATCTCATAATAATTCAGCTTCACGCTATAGACAGAGAGAATACATAGTATTAAGACACTCCGTTCCCCACTTATGGCAATTTTTTCCAGCCATTGCGTTTTGAGAAGCGAAGCTAGGCTTTTGCCTCACGACCAAAGCGAGAAAACAGAATATTAAAATATCTCATTTTCTTGAGTGGGAATCGAACCTGCAGATTGTCACGTTTTCAGTCGGACGCTTGTGCTCCTGTGCCATGACCGGCCTCATCTAAATAATTTTTAATTAATAATTCTTAATAAACAGTAATTTAAAATGTACTTTGTACTAAGTCGTATAATATAATTGCATACCGCACTTAATTATAACAATACAATAACTATGTAGGTTTTAAACTCATAATGTAACCTCTCACCTCTTTGTTTTTATGTCTATTTATAAAAAAAAAATATTAAATCAGCTTCACGCTGTACTCCGCACACAACCTGGTAGACAGAGGGAACCTAGTGTTAAGACACTTCGTTTCTCACTTTCCGCCGATTTCTGGAGGCATTGCGTGTTGTGTGGTGGAACATAATGCGACACCATAGCGAAGAAATGGAGATATAAATTTAAATAAATATTTCACTTCCTCGGGTGGGGATCGAACCCACAACCACTCGCGTTTACAGTCACACCTTGTGCCCCTGCGCCACATATTGCCTCATATCTATTTATTTACAGTGAATTTTGTCTATAGTACGATTAAAGGAGATTGGAAAACAGACACTACAATAAGTAATATCCTGTTGGGAATACAGAATGGAACCAAGCGTATATTGCTTCTATATATCAAACAAAACAACGTATACTGTCAAAATATACTTTTCAGATCTTTCAGTACTAATTTACATAATATATTTGTTGTGAATACAACAAAAAATAACTTGTATAGATTTTGTAAATATTATATTAAGATAATTAGATATTGGAAATGAGGCCATCGGCGTAGCGCCTGACTGTGAACATGACGATTCTGGGTTTGATTTCTATTTGGGATCTTCATTTTCTCGCTGTAGCTACAAAATGATGGTAAAATCTTTCTCTTAACCCATATTCTCGAAAAGTGGAAAAAGGCACTTTTCTCCACTTTTCGCCGCACTTGACGTTATGGTATTTCTACCTCCCTACCCCGCGGGACTAAGCGTAAAACTAAAAAAAATAAAAAATCCCAATTGCTGTTTTTAATGTTTTTGATATCGAAACACCATCTATATAAATTTCTTTTTTTATGAATCAATAACAAAAACCTAGAAAAAAAACCCAACACTAATGTTTAACTGTCAGATAATAACTGTCGGAAAGCGATATAATATATTTGTAAAATATCTAAGCAAATTATTTCTTTATTTATTTCAATTAATTATAAGGTTGTCAGTATTTGGGTATTCCATTGACGCATTTGGTGCTGAGCGCTTATTAACAAAACCTGTTTACAAATTAGATTTTTCCTTAAAGAACATGAACTCATATATTTAATTTGAATTAACGTGCTAAGTTTTTGTACACCAATTTTAATATAATAAAATGTTTTTGTCTAACGTAATACATGAAATATTTATGTGAGTATATATTTTTAATCTTTTTTAAAGTGTAAATCCACACATAAGAAGGAAAAATATTTTTTAGAAAACGTATAAAATTTGTTAAAAGTGTATAAAATTTTCAACACAACTCGATGAGAACATAATAGCTAGATATACATATATAGCTTAGTGGTTAGAGATTCAAATCCAGCTACGTTTATTTTTTTCTAAAAAGTATTAATCAAGTGAGGAAGAAGTAGTGAGGCCAGTCGTGGCGCCGGGTAACAAAGTGTGACTGTAAATCGAATGGTTGTGGGTTCGATCAACACTCGAGGAAATTAAATATTTATTTACATTTATATTTTCATTTCTTCGCTCTGGTGTCGAGGCAAAGCGCGGCGTTGGGTTCCACCACTCAACACGCAATGCCTCCAGAACTCGGCGGAAAGTGAGGGAACGGAGTGTCTTAACACTAGGTTTCCTCTGCGTAGGTACCCTGTGTGCGGGATACAGCGGGAAGCTGATTCAAGAGCGGTAAGTTAGTTATTGCACTTGGACAGTTTCGAAACGAAGCCTGATATCATGATTAAAACACATTCAAATCGAAAAAGGACAACTATCTTATAATTCTTCTTTTTCCCGCTTGGCAAGATACACAGAGAAAATTTAATAATGTTAAAATACTACTATTACCTACGCACCACCCAATTTTCAAGACATTAGGTGTTCAGTGGCGGAACTACTTCCGTCCACCGGAACTTACATTATTTAAATATTTTTCCCACGAGTGGAAAACGATACTATAACCTTCGTGTTTACAATCACGCTAACCCGCTGTACCATGATAGCTTCATAAATTATATTAACAAAAAAGTAGGTTCGAAGAAAATCATGCTCATTTCGTTTAAAAGTTACAAAACAGAACAGATATTAAATTGACCAGAACAATACTATATATGGTTGTGTTTATGTAAGCATTTTACAAAAAATTGCCTTTTATTATAATTGAAGCCTGAACCCTTGATGAACTGATATTTAAATGTCATGTTTCGATATTATAATGCAATAATATATTTTTATAACTTCTCTGTACTTTGCATATGGCAGGGAAGGTAGAGGGAACCTAGTGCTTAAATATTCTGACTTCCACTTTTCGTAGAATTTTAGAGGCTTTCACGCGCAAAGGTTGCGTTTGTTTTGCTGGTGAACAAAGGTTGAGTGGGAACTTGAGAGTAGCAATCAAACTCACAGCCGTCACATTTACAGTCAGACCCTACAACTGCGCCACGAAAACCTCCAATAACATTTTCCGAATGCATTACTTTAAAAAGTAGAAAAAAAATATACTTCAATTGATAAAACTAAATCTTATAAGAAAAATGCTAACAATTTTAAATTCATGACACTTTGACAGTTTGCTATCGTTTCATATTCTTGTGGCAAAGATTTAAGTTTGCCGTCGTACAACTTCAAGCGCTCTATAAACTTGGATAAGTTTCAAAGTGTACAGATTTTAATATTTTCTTAATATTATAGTAATTGTTAAGAAATTTTATTAAATTCTTTTTTTATTGGCGATTTAATAACATAGCAAGGCAAAGTTCAGATAGATGCTTTATTTGTTTAGGTTGTATCAAAAATTATATAGTAGATTTTAAGAAATGGAAATAAAAATGATAATAAAAAAATATAAATACTTGATTTGAGGTCAGTCGTGACGCAGGGGCACAGTGTGACTTTAAAATCGACTGGTTGTGGGTTCGATCCCCAATCGAGGAGATATAATATTTACTTACATTTATATTTTCATTTCAAGGCAAGGCGCGGCGTTGAGTTCCGCAACTTAACACGCACAACCACCAGAACTCGGTAGTAGTGTCTTAACACTAGCTAGTTTCCCTCTGCCTACCTTGCTGTGTGCGGGATACGGCGTGAAGCTGATTTTAATTTATAGATACATTATATATACTTATAAATCTAAATTTTAAAAATATTAACACGTTAAAGGTACTGCAGCAAATTTTACTTGAATTTATGGTAAAAATTAATTTTCATGGAAAACTTTCTACAGAAACTGTTAAGCTACTTTTCGTAATATAAAAGTAAAATAGTTTCATATATTAAATTATGCATGATAAAATTATATATAGATTCATAAAAACAGCTTCACGCTGTATCACGCACACCTCACGGTAGACAGAGAGAAGACAGTGTTAGTACACTTCGTTCCCACCTTTTTTTTGAGGTATTGTGTGTTGAGCGGTGGAACTCAACGCCGGGCTTTTGCCTTGGTGTCAGAGCAAAGAAATGAAAATACATAGAAAGAAGAAATGAAAATAAATAATAATTCATTCCCTCGAGCCTTGAACCCACAACCGTTAAGATCATACCTTGCGCCAATGCGCCACGACGGCGTCAATATGTAAGATTAGAGAAGACAGTTTTGAGCACTATTTTCAAAATACGATGTAGCTAAATAAAAATAGTTACTGAGAAAGATTTATAAAAACAAATAAATATACATACATTTATTTTTATATATATAAAATTAAATTACCAAATCTAAAAACGGATAGTCTGCCCACATCGGGCCTGTCCAGCATCGAGCCCTCGTACGCGTCGTTCACCTTCATGAGGCCCCAGAGGTCCACTCCTTTGTACAGGTGAGGGTACTCCTCGCGGAACGAATAATATCGGACTAGCTGTGAACAACATTTATAAGGTAATAAGTTTAAGAATAATATGGTTTATTTAGTAGGTAAGTATTTAAATATATTTATGGCTTTTAATATCTAATGTTTAATTCAAAATATACTTTAAAAAAATATGTACTAATAACGAGGATGTATTGTTGCTAGATTTCTTTAAAATCAGCTTCACGCTGTGTCCCGCACACAGCAGGGTAGGCAGAGGGAACCTGGTGTTAATACACTTCGTTCCCCACTTTTTGCCGAATTCTGGAAGCTTTGCGTGATGAGTGGCAGAACTTAACGTTGCGCTTAACCTCGACACCAGAGCGAAAAAATGGAAATATAAATTAAATTAAATATTTCATCACCTCGAATGGGGATCGAACCCACAACCAATCGCGTTTACCATCACACTTTGTGCCGCTGCGCCACGACTGGTCTCACGACTGGTTTCTTTAATATACAAACATTTCATCATCTACCACTCTGGCAAGACAAAACGCAGCGTCGATTGCTGCCACTAAACATCTAATAGCTAAATCGATTTGGACAAATTTACAATATTCAATAAATACTTGTAGACCCTTTTATTTTATTGAAAAATATATTCCTACAAATGGATATGATAAGTCTTTTGTACATGCTTAAAAATTTTGCTAATTTTAAGTTAATATAATTCTCAAGAAATTATGTTTGTTTAATTTGTAATTATATTTATAATGTATTCTAATTTAGTCTAATTAAGTCTAAAATGTATGCAACGAGGCGGTATATAAACGTCAACAACGTCGATGCTGGCGGTATCATAGCGTACATAATGTACGGACACGTTTAGCTGTTGACTCGGTATGTTTACTAATTTTATACATAAAATATAAATTAATTAGGGTACCGTAGTTTAGTAAAAAAACTATGTTCATTTTGAAATAGTTTTAACATTTTTAAAGTGTTATTCCACACTTAGGAAAGAAAAATATTTATTTAGAAAACGTATAAAAATTTTAACGTAGTAGGACTCGAACCTGCGCCTCCTGAAAACCGATCAGGTCGGACCTGGTCGTTTTCTAAATCTAAATAAATATCTTGAAATAGTTGAATTTCTGAAAATAATTGACATAATCAGTTCCCCTAGTGAAAAGTAACAAACTTAAGAATTGATAACCTTTGACAGAAGTCACGTAAAATTTCATAAACAAATGAAATTAAAAAAAAAACTAAATGATAGCTAAAATGTAGATATTTTTAGACTGCTATGTTCACAGCCATATTTATATTAGTGTCCTACTTAAATAATTATTTTGATTGACCTTTAACTCTAGTAATTCTAAAAATAGAGAAACCATGGGCTAACATTCGCCTAGGAAAAATATTTTAAATTCAAATTAAAAATATAAAAAAAAATAAAAATAAATCAGCTTCACGCTGTATCCCGCACACAGCAGGGTAGGCAGAGGGAACCACCTAGTGTTAAGACACTCCGTTCCCCACTTTCTGCCGAATTCTGGAGGCATTGAGTTTTGAGTGGCAGAACTCAACGCCGCGCTTAACCTCGACACCAGAGCGAAGAAATGGAAATATAAATTTAAGTAAATATTTCATCTCCTCGAGTGGGGATCGAACCCACAACCAGTCGGTTTTACAGTCACACCTTGTGCCGCTACGCCACGACTGGCCTCAATTAAAAATATTTTTTATTCAAATAGATTAATTCGTCTGGACGAAAGAAACATACAAAAACCGCTACCACCACCGTTAGAAAGGCGGTTCTGCTGAGAAGAATTATGTGACGAGAAGCAATAAGACAAACACGATATATATTTCATCTCCTCGAGAGGGGATCGAACCCACAACCAGTCACTTTTACAGTCACAATATAAAATATAAATCAATTATAGTATACTATATTACTATAGATTATCACCTAACAAAATTATTGGAGCGAACGTAATCCCATAATAATACTGACATTATTGAAGGTTCATTGTAATATACATAAAGTGTTAGGTAAACTAAATTTAGGAAATTATATTGAAATTATACTAATAGGCCGTCGTCGTGAAGGTTGTGGGTTCGATCCCACTCGAGGGAATGAATTATTATTTTTTAATATTTTCATTTCTTCGCTCTGGTAACAAGGCAGAGCGCAGCGTTGAGTTTCGCCACTCAACACGCAATGTTCGAAGAAAATTCAGCAGAAAGTGAGCAACGGAGTGTTTTAGGTAAGTTCCCTTTGCCTTACCTATGTGGGATAAAAAACGTGAAGCTGAAAAAGAATTATCAAATACAAGCGAAAGCTTTAAAATACAAAATTTTAAATCTTCTTTAAATTAGTATCACCATAGAATGCAGTGTTAGCGGCTTTTATTTATTTTAGCTCGTATCTCGACACTTTATCCCGTGGGTATAAAGAAGGATAGGAAAAAATCTCAGCAACACTCCGTTTTTATTTTTCGAGATTAAAATGCTTAAGTTGCCTTGCGTTATACAAGGCTTTGTATACAAGTTTTTAATATTGTTCTGTTATAAAACCGAAAGAAGATGCAGATTTTATTTGAATATTATACATTTTTTTATGTCTTTATACTTTTGGATTCAAATGAAGTCTAGAAAGTGCTCGTAAAAATTACGATTCTGATGAAATTTTAACCAAATTAGTCTAAACCATAAAATTTTCCTTTAAAATGAAGTCTAGTAAATATAGAGGCGGTTGTAGCGCAATGTCTGACTGTAAGCCAGATGGTTGTGGGTTCGAAATTAATTTTCATTCCCTAAATTGTAATCCAGTAATGTTTCGAAAAGGTAGCGGAACGTAGGGAACAGAGTGTCTTAACCGTTGTTCCTTTTGCCTATACCAATATTTGCGGGATACAGCGAGAACCTATTTTTAGTAAAAACTGGTTAATGTTGTATATTAAGGATACATTGTAATTAAATAGAGGCTGCACTAACTAGGCAGTGATATAATCGGTGCATATTGCATTACACGTCGTTCCACTTTTTCTCATCCTTACAATTAACAGATAAAAATCTTAAATTTTATTCATCAGTTTCATGCTGTATAACCTAGTTTCATTGCGTTTTCCACTTTTCGCCGAATTCTGAAGCATTGTCTATTGAGTGGCGGAAATTAACGCCGCGCTTTGCCTCGATACGAGAGCGAAGAAATGGAAATATAAATTTTAAAATATATTTCATTACCTCAAGTGGGGATCGAACCCACAACCAGTCGCGTTTACATTCACACTTTGTGCCCCCGCGCCACGACTGGCTGTTAAAAACATACATAAAACTATAATAAAAATGACATACCAGCTTATGTGCACGTGGTACTATAAAATCTCTCGCACGGAGATATCTCAAGAGGTACGCGTCGTCAGTTCGGTGTGGCGTGCATTCTCCCCTGTCTATATGATAATATTATTTATTTAAAAAAAATCTATATTTTATTTGGCATATATTAATAAATATTAATTTTATATTATTATTGATTTATTGTTGTGGTTTCCATAGTTCTGGCTCTAGTCAAGAGGCAAAGCGCGGCGTTGAGTTGCGGCACTTAACACGCTATGCCTCGAAAATTCGCCTAAACGTGGAGAACGGAAGTGTCTTGGTGGGAATGGAGTGTGTTACGATTCCAGGTTCCCTTTGCCTCCAACAGAATACTAACATGTAACTATAGAATCTGTGTTGTAAAAAAAAATACCATATATCATTTTTCGCAACTCCGCTATGGCCGTGTCCCTGGTGGCTGCGTTTTCGTTGCATTGTTCTGGTGCAATAGCTAGTAGTTCGGGGTCCTCCTTCGTACTCAGCTCAGCCTCGAACGCTATCTCGAGGAAGCACTCGTACATTATAATATTTTTACACCTGTCGGATAAAACGTATGTTTTAAAACTAGTTTTAGCTGAATAACCTTCGATTTTTTCCCAGGTTTAATGGTCCACACGTTATAAATAATGAATTGTTTATAAACAAAAAAGTCTTCATGATTATAGAGTTAACATTTTGTTAAATTAGCCAGTCTAGAACTAGAGTAGAGTTACAAAAGTAGACCACTCTTGGACGCGAATCCCAGACGCTTCTCCAAGCTCTTCGCCATGCAACGCGATGGTGCCATGCACCCATGGCATAATAAGTAGTGTCTTCTCATCAGAAATACTAACTACAATGTGACCAAATGTGACGAACTAATGAGATATTTTCTAGAAAACTTATCTAAATAAGCCTGATCAATTAAACTCGCAGGGTTCTTCATTGCAATTTTTGTAACTATATTTAGAACCATACTGATTGTAACGATTATGGGTTTGATTCCCATTTAGGGGAATTAAAAACAATGCGTGAGGGACGGAGTTAACCATAGATTCCTTCTGTCTGGGTCTGGCATATTATATAAAGCAGAGTTGTTATATAAAGTAAAACGTGAAGCTAAAAAACAAAAACAATGAAGCATATACCTAATATCAACATACCAAAACTATTAAAGATAGACACTAAAAAAATATTTATAAACGAATATGAAATGTAAAATGGTCACTCATTAGGCCTCAAGGTTATCCGGAGAGTTCATTCACTCCCAAACGCATCGACCCTGTCCCCCTTATAAGAATTTTCGCATCTCGTCATAACATGTGAGGCTATATAGTGAAAGGAGATCAGAGATTCACAACAATAAATTACAATACTTATAGTATTTAACTTGAGACTTGAATATGACGTTGTTTTATATTTCACATCATACTAACGTTTTAAATGTGAATGTAAGTTTGTTTGTTCCGCTTTCACGCCAAATTTACTTAACCGATTATCACGAAACACATATAACAGGTGCAATGCTTTTATTACAAAAAAAAAACTTTTTTAATAAAATAAATATTATCGTTTCTAAAAAAAACTATTACTTAGATATAAAATAAAATAAATAAATATAAAATAATGATGTACTAGATATTTATTTTAATAAAAGCGAATAAATTGACAGTGTTTGAGGCTAGTCGTGGCGCAGGGGCACAAAGTTTTACTGTAAAATCGACTGATTGTGGGTTCGATCCCCACTCGAGGAAGTGAAATATTTATTTACATTTATATTTTTATTTCTTCGCTCTGGTGTCGAGGCAAAGCGCGGCGCTGAGTTCCGCCACTCACCACACAATGCCTCCAGAACTCGGCGGAAAGTGAGGAACGGAGTGTCACGACGGACGAAGCTGATTTAATTAACAGTGTTTGTTGTTTATTTATGATTATTGAACTGTTGACTTTAAATATGAATATTAATTATTTTTATTTGAATGATCCTTTGATATTTAGTATTTTGCAAATATAAAATTACTTTTAGGTATAAAAATATGTTATTTTTAAATGTGGTATTAATTACTTAGTAAGGTCGTCGTGGTACAGCGACTGTCTGTCTGTACGACAGCGATAGTTGTGGTATCGATGCTCACTCGAAGTGACGAATTATTTTCATTTCCTTGCTCTGAAATTTCTAGAAAGAAATTTCTAGCAAAGAGACAGAGCGTGGCGTTGATTTCCGTCATTCAACATAAAATGTCTCGTGAAATGAAGACCGGTGTCTTAGCACTAGGTTCCCTCTGTCTACTTTGCTATGCGGGATACAGCGTGAAGCGAAATAAAAAGTTAGAACAAGTTATTATTATAATAAATAAATTTTTAATATCCTACAATGTAGGTAAGGTGTATACAGTATGAGATTTTTGAATGTGTTTTTGTAGACTTGATGAAATATTTGAGGTAAACGCTACATTTAAGCAAATGTAAAATATAATTTCGTTTTATTTTACGTTTTTTAGCAATATTTAAATTGAGCTTAGTGGACAATTTGTAGTTAATATTGACATAAATAACTGAAGACGTGTGACATTTAAACTGAATATCATTGCTTTTTTATTTCACTTTGGTTTTCGTTTGACATTTACAAAAACTATAAATAAATTGAAGATAATTAAATTGATGGCTTGATATTAATCAACACACATCATTTTTACTATTACTCTTTATGTGGCACTAGAATTCATTTTATATAGTTTCGAAAAAAAATCTTGCAAATCAAAACACTTTTTTCATTTTAAACAGTTTCAACAATGGATTCCTTTACTTTCTGACATTTAATAATAAGACCTCATAAGATATATTTTTAAGTAGGCTAGTGCGTTCTTGACTTTCAATTCTTAATGTATATAAATACTTTGCTATATAAATAAAGGTTTTTATTATTAAATGAAAGTGTAGTTCAAGATAAACTACTTGTATCGTTTTTTATCAGTTTCACATTATATCTTGTTTCATACAGTTCCCTATGCTTACCCTTAAAAAAATACTTTTTCAATTTTAACCGGATCCCATAATCAGAATTTAACCAAACTTTCATCAAACTACCTTTGAACAGCATCCTTTCCAATAAAAAAATAATCATTGAAATCGGTTGGCGGAATATTGAGTCTTATGTGATTTTCATTTTTTTTCATGGACATCATAGTCGAAAATGGACTAGCTTTAAAAAAAAAGAATCATCAAAATAGGATCATCCAGTCAAAAGTTCTGAGGTATTAAACATAAAAAAAACAACCGAATTAGTAATCTCCTGCTTTTACAGAGGTAGGTTTTTTGAACCTACTTATCAATATCAATAGAAATCATATTTTTATAATGTGAGTTCTAAGAAACCAACAAATTTTTTTAGTATATTTTTTAATTCTTCAAATATTTTTTGTAAGTGAAAAAAAAAGTAATTTATAAACGTGAAATGGTCGCATTCTTGCTAATTATATGATGCCACATTTTCCCATTACTTTCTCAAGTAGAGCGTTAATAAATAACTTACGCTACTTTATTTATGAAACTTACATAATGTATGCATAAAATAAATCTTTAAAAAAGTCTAGAGTTTATCTTTGTTTTTAACATGTGGAAGAGTCTTACATTTCATATTATTATAATAGGTTTGTTCCAGAGCATGTGAGGTAGCATAACGGAATTTGATTCGTCGATTCCGTCGCCACTCGGTGGAATGTTCTTTTTTTTCATGCTGTTCCACATCCAGCAGGGCAGAGGTGTGAAGACACTCTGTTCTTTACTTTCTACCGAATCAAGGCATTGCTAGTTTTGTTCGAGACAGAACTCGGTGCCGCGCGTTTCCTTGTTTCTAGACCAAGGTAATTGAAATATTAGATAATTCTTTCCTCCTAAAATCCAACCCAAAACCTCCGCATTTACAGCGTCATGCTTGTGCCACTGCGCCACGACGGTGGCCTAATATTTTTCATTTTCGTGTTTATTTCCTGCTCTGATAGACTAGACTAGACGTGAGGCGTTGATTTCTGCCACACAACACACAATGGTACGAATGCGAGTGAAATGCAAAAATGGCATGTCTTAACGCTAAGTTCGTTGTGGCTACCCGTGCGAGATAAAGCTATAAGCTAAAAATTATTACTTAATATATATTATAGTAATTAACTACTAACAAATGATATTTTATTGCTGAGAATAGCTGCTAATATCCGACAGAACGTAGTATTTAAGTATGCAATACAAAATAAACAAGTTTCGAGGCAAGGCGTGGCGTTGAGTTCCGCCCGTCAGCAGTTAATGACGGGGGATTGGGGAACGGAGTGTCTTAACACTAAGTTCCATCTGCCTACCCTGCCGTGTGCAGGATACAGCGTGAAGCTGATCCAATTTTTCATTTTTTTAATTTTTAAGAGGTAAAAGGTATTCTCAAATCTCAATTACAAGTAAATTTATAATAAGGAAGCTATCCTATAATATAAAATACTGTCTCAGATGGCATGCGAAGTATACAAAATGGCTTCAGGTACTCATGTTCATGTACGTAAGATCTAACATTAGTTTTTTTTTTATATTTATTAAAAATAATTAATTATTAGTATACATTTTGTTTAATAATAAGTAACGTTTAATATAAATAGGAAAGTAGGAAAAGTACATAGGAAAAAAATGCTGATTCATCAAGGCTAATTACCAGACCAAAACAGAATATTATAAATACCTCATTGTCAATATGAGTGACACAATGTTAGTCACGTGACCTTACATTATAAGATACATATATTTTTATGTTCCTTGGATCAATCAAATCAAAATATGTAATTAAAGCTATAAAAAATACTTCCCTGTCCCCGTTTAAAGTATTAGAGATGAAAAAATTAGCGTAAAGACCGTCTACTCTTAAAATGAACTTACAAACAGATACAAAGAAGTTTAATTACAATAACACGCAGCTTGTCATTTGTCACTCAGTAAACGTGACGGCAAAAAGTAGCATCAGCAAAAAAATACAACAGTTAATAAATAAATATACGATTTTATTCTACGTCACCTTGGAAACAGAAACGAAGTTGACATATAGTCTACTATAGAAAAGCTAGAGAAAAAAAACATTTTGACGCCTGTGTAGAAACTATCCGATTAATGGAATTACAATTTTTAAACTGAAGGAATTTTTGAATAAGGACCCTTATTCAAAAATTCCTTCAATGAAGAACATATAGACAGTATTTTTGCCCTTATAAAATAAAAAAATGTATTATTTATTTATTTATTCATGTGCGTAAGGTCTTACATATGTTTTTTTTATATTAATTAATTATTAGTAGTATTAATTTTGTTTATTAATAAGTATCGTTTAATATAAATGGAGGAAAGAAATGCTGATTCATCGTAATACACAGGCTAATTACTAAACCAAAACAGAATATTATAGATATAATAATAGACATATATTATAAAATAATAGATACTTCTTTGTTTATTAATATTTAAAAAACATCAAGTAATGTACGCAAAAATAATTCTTCTAATGTCAATATGAGTGATACAATGTTAGTCACGTGACCTTACATTATGCAAAATACATTTTTATGTTTCTTGCATTATAATATGCAATTAAAGCTATAAAAAATACTTCCTTGTCCCCGTTTTTAAGTATTAGAGATGAAAACATTAGCGTAAAGACCGTCTGATCTTAAAATGAACTTACAAACAGATACAAAGAAATATAATTACAATAATACGCAGCTTGTCATTTGTCACTCAGTAAACGTGACGGCAAAAATAGCATCAGCAAAAAAATACAATAATTAATAAATAAATATACGATGTTATTCTACATCACCTTGGAAACAGAAACGAAGTTGACATATAGTCTACTATAGAAAAGCTAGAGAAAAAAATCATTTTGACGCCTGTGTAGAAACTCTCCGATTAATGAAATTAAAATTTTTAAACTGAAGGAATTTTTGAATAAGGACCCTTATTCAAAAATTCCTTCAGTGAAGAACATATAGACAGTATTTTTGCCCTTATAAAATAAAAAAATGTATAATTTTTTTATTTATTCATGTGCGTAAGGTATTACATTTATTTTTTTTATATTAATTAATTATTAGTAGCATTAATTTTGTTTAATAACAAGTATCGTTTAATATAAATGGAGGAAAGAAATGCTGATTCATCGCAATACACAGGCTAATTACCAAACCAAAACAGAATAACCTCTTTGTTTGTTAATATTTAAAATACTTTCAAGTGATGTACGCAAAAATATTTCTTCTAATGTCAATATGAGTGATACAATGTTAGTCACGTGACCTTAAATTATGCAATACATATATTTTTATGTTTCTTGGATCAAAATATGCAATTAAAGCTATAAAAAATACTTCCTTGTCTCCGTTCAAAGTATTAGAGATAAAAACACTAGCGTAAAGACCGTCTACTCTTAAAATGAACTTACAAACAGATACAAAGAAATATAATTACAATAACACGCAGCTTGTCATTTGTCACTCAGTAAACGTGACGGCAAAAATAGCATCAGCAAAAAAATACAACAGTTAATAAATAAATATACGATTTTATTCTACATCACCTTGGAAACAGAAACCAATTTGACATTAGACGACATAAAAGCGAGAGAAAAAATCGTTTAAAAACGCCTGTGTAAAAACTCTCCGATTAATTGAATAAATTTTTTTAAACTATATGGTTCAAAAATTCCTACAATGAACAACATATACATAACAGTATTTTTGCCCTTATAAAATAAAAAAAATGTATTGTTTATTTATTTTTTTGCTAATTCTATTTTTAATGTCATTGTGATAACCTATTTGTATATGTTTTTAAGTTCAGTTTTACAGTAAATGTTCTACAATATATTATGATGTATCAAATAAATAAAAAAAAGAGTTTTTTGAAAAAAAAACTTACAAAAGAAATTACGAAGACATTCGCTTATCACCAACAAAAAGTGTTGCCCACAACAACACCAACTTAAAGCGCGCATTCACTAAGCAACACAACACAACACTATACACAATTAAAAATGAATCACTCAGTTTATCACACAACAACTCTGTACAAACGTTGAGATCATAATAAATAAATATCTGCTAAAATCCTTGACAAGACCACTCTAATTCAACTAATTTGAATCTACCGACAATTTTTTTTTTTGTATTATTTTAAGTTATATTTTTCATATATATATTATATTAATGTTTGTGGTTAAATAAAAAAAAGGACCGTGCACATCGATCTTTTGTAAAACACTGGCACACGCTACCTTTTTGTATGACGCTACGGTTGCGTATCGTGAATTTATCATTGTTCACTTTATATGAGCATATAATATACTTATATATGTGTGTTTCGGTATGAGGCGGCGTCGCTTGCGCAGTATTGGGTGCATGCGGTCCAAAAAGATAATCTTATAATTTTAATCATTTAGTAAATCATTATATTTTTCTTGTTATATTAAATTCACGATGTATCCCGCAACAGTGTTAAGACGCTCTGTTCTCCACTTTCCGCCGAATTCTGGAAATACGAATGGCAAAACTCAACGCCACGCTTTGCCTCTAGAAAGTAAAACAACTCGTTAGATTATTATTTAAGTTATAGTGACGTATAGTGATCTACATTTTAATTTTAACTTAGCTGGACCTTGAAATTTTATGTTAATACACTCCGTTGCCATAAAGATACTTCCGTTTGCCACTTTCCGACGAGTCCTTGAGGCATTGCGTGTTGTGGCGGAACTCAAGGCTGCGCTGAACATCGTTACCAGAGCGAGAAAATGAAAACGTTAAATATTTCACTTCCTCAAGTGGAAATCGAACCCAAAACCTTCACGTTTAAAGTAGCACTCTTGTGCCACGAAACGGCCATATACTTATTTACATAAATACATATACAAATTAGCACTTTTGTTCTTTTATTTAATACAATCACCTGTTTTATATTCAGAAGACCTAAAAGCATAAACTATATGATTTAAGGTTATATAATAAAGTAAATTTGAAATTTCGTATAATATACAAGTATAATGTACAAGTATATAAGTAACATTTTCAAATGATTTAACGTTCATGAAAGTCAAAATTTATTTTTCTAGACAATGTAAGACATGAACTCACTTTTTATATTTTAAAAATATATTCGCTTTTTTAAAGATGGAAAAACCTATTCAATTTACAAAATATTATTTTAATTAAGTTTCTATACACATTTTTGATATATTTCTAACCCTAAAAAGATATTATAACGAATCCTAGAACAATGTCCACGTACTGTATGTATACATTACACATATTACGGCATTTATCGCAATACGAATGCGTCTATTCAAATTGTGTAATGCATCAGTTCGCGACGAGGTCGTCGCAACGCCTTGACTTGAACCTTTAAGTGGACTTTATGTCCATTTGGAAACTCTTTTTATATTATTTTTAATTGGTATGTACATAAAACTGTTAAATACTGAGTGACAGACAGACCACGGAGAGGCAAAACGGCTTAGAAAGGAGCGCAAAGAGAGAGTTTCTCGATTTTTTTAGGGGAACGGGAAACAAAGTTAAAAATTAAAAAAATATATATTAGCTTCACGCTGTATCGCGCATACAGCAGGGTAGACAGAGGGAACCAACCAGTGTTAAGACAGTCCGTTCCCCACTTTCTGCCGAATTTTGGAAGCATTGCGTGTTGAGTGGCAGAACTCAACGCTGCGCTTTGCCTGGGCACCAGAGTGAAGAAATGGAAATATAAATTTAAGTAAATATTTCATCTCCTCGAATAGGGATCGAATCCACAACCAACCGGTTTTACAGTCACACCGTGTGCCACTGCGCCACGACTGGCCTCAAAACAAAGGAAACAAATTTGCAGGCGACAACTAGATATTTTGATTCCTTCGTTACAAAGAATAGAAAATGTAAGAACAGAGTGATGTAACACGAATTTCTGTCTGTTTATCCTATACAATAAATGTTCGTAATGTTATGTTCTGTTTCTAATTCGTAAAATAAAATATATATTACATATATACTCATAATATGTAAACTCTTAATATATAAATATTTACGTCTATATTTTATTTTCTATTTCTAATTTTTTTATGTAATTTATGATATAATAGAGAAACAATAGGCTCAATTTTTTGCCACAAATAATCTACCATATACACTCGTCGTAAATTCTTCGTAATTATTATTCGGTATAAAAAAAATGCATTTAATTTTCTTCATGGACACATACAGGTCAGAAGTTAAATGTTCACTAACGAATTTTAACTGTAACCTCGGAATACTTCATGGAAATTATTATGAATAAATTTTATGTGTAATGTACATACCATTGTATATGCGTTTATATAAATAAAAATTAGCTTCACGCTGTATCCCGCACACAGCAGTGTAGGCAGAGGGAACGTAGTGTTAAGACGCTCCATTTCCCACTTCCCGCCGAGTTCTGGAGGCATTGCGTGTTGAGTGGCGGAAGTCATTGTGCTTATATTATACATATTATATTAATTATAAAATAAAACAATCTTGAAATTATACATGATTACATTTCAACTAAGATTTTAATTGCGAAAAGAACGTAAAAGAAAGAAAATACATAATATAACATGCTAAAACACAATTATAACGATTATCTGACTTATATAAAAAATGAATAAAAGGTCGTCGTAAAAGATAATATAAAACAAATGGTTTCGCATCAAGTATGATTAAGCCTATACACGTAAAACTGCGCTTGCGCAATTGACATATAGTGCATTTTTATGCTTTAACAAAGAATATATACTGACAGATTTCCGGGATATATACTTGTTTGTCTGTTCCCATGGGGATGTCGAGAAATCGCCTAGCAGTCTTTATTGTGTGTTGTCAGTCAGACTGACTGACAACCCGTAGCGAACATTTTATTTTTAATAGTATGGATAAAGTCTTTAAATTGATAATGTTATTAGAACAAAAAAGTAATTCGATCACGAGGTTAATGCGCAAATAATTGTGTAGTTCAAGCGGGCGAAGCCGCGATCTGGCCGCTAGTTTTAAATAAATGTTTTTTTTATTTTATTTTATGGAGGATATTTCCTCATTTGGGACGTTTACTGTAACTGTACTGTTCTAGGTCATCCACTAGGTGGACTGATAATCTTGTGATGGTCGTGGGAAGCCGCTGGATGCTGGCAGCGCAGGATCTATCGGCATGGATCCTTGGGAAAGACGTGTGTCCAACAATGGACGTTGAAATACTGATGTGATGAATTATTTAACTTAACTTAACTTAACTTAGCTTCACGCTTTTATCCCTTGCGGGGTAGTCAGAGAGAACGGAGCGCCAAACGCTACGGTCTCTACATATCTCTTTTGCCTCGTCCACTGTCATCTCATGTCATGAATTATTTCTTTATATAAATAGAATTTATTTTATTAATAAATAATTCTCCTCAAAAAGCTCATGCCTCCAGAATAAGGCCGAAAGCGGGGAACAATAGTGTTTTGATGGGAATCGAGTATCTTAACATTCAAGGTTCCTCTGCATACGATTGACGGTTGTGGATTCGATTCTCACTCGGTGGAATACATTACTTATTTCCGTTTACCCGCTCTGGCGGTACTTAACTCTGGCAGTAATTTTTCGAATTTGAGGGAAAACGGTAAACTGAGAGTTTTAACACTAACTCATCTCGAAAAAAAATGCTTAAATTAGTTAGATATAGACATAGTTTATTGGAAGCTGAACGTTTCGTAATTTATTTAACCACAATCGATTGCACCACGACCACGACGGCGTTGCAGAAAAAAATAAACCATTAATAAAATGTTATATTCATTTTATAATTGAAGTACTTAAATAATAAATCAAATGATTTAAATAAATTTCATTATGAAATATACACGACCAAGGTTAAAAAACCAAAAGTCAAGTTGAAGTTTTGTTAAATATAATATGATTCCAGGCAACTTTCATTGTTTTTTTTTCAGCTTCACGCTGTATCCCTGCGGTTCCCTACACAGCAGGGTAAGACACTCGGTCGGAGTGCAAAGGGAGGAGAGAACTCAGTGCAGGCGGAACTCAACGCCGCGCTTTGCCTCGACACTAGAGCGAAAAAATGAAAATATAAATGTAAATAAATATTTCACTTTCTCGAGTGGAGATCGAACCCACAACCAGTCGATTTTACAGTCACACTTTGTGCCTCTGCGCCACGACCGGCTTCCTCAACTTTCATTGTTAGATTTAAAAAAAATAAAAGTGTTATCGATACCACCATACCTAAGTAATAGTGATTATTATAAGATCTTTAGTTTTCAGCTAATTTTTATTATAACTATTCAAATGAATAAAAAAGTATTTTATTATAACGACGTACATTTTTTTGGGTTCCGTACTATAAATCTGTCTGAGCTGAAACTAATACTATATATTGAGGTCTATGGTCCCTTGAATCACAGAAGTCAAACTTCTTAGTCAACACAAGAAAAGATACGCATTCAAAATGTATTTTTTTTATGGAAAAGGACAAGGCAAACGAGCGTGCGGGTCACCTGATGGCAAGTGATTACCGCCGCCCACGACCCCGTGCAACACCAGAGGAGCTGCAGGTGCGTTGCCGGCCTTTAAAGTGGGTTGGGCGCCGGAGCCCGACATTACCTGATGCGAAACGCAGTGGCTTAAAGCCACTACTTAACGCCGGTTTTAAATGCCGGGGGTAGTAATGATCCGGTCGAGTCTGCCCATGCGTGTTGCCATTGCTGGCGACGTAACTCTGCCACACGTACTTTAGTCGCCTCTTACGACACCACCAGTACCAGGATGATCCTGTTCTAGGACGGGATCACACGGCATAAAATGTTCTCTCTTCGCGTTGTGAAATTTGGCATGAAGTGAGAACTTATAAAATAAATAAAGGAAAAAATCCGAAAGGTGAAAATTTGTAAATATTTAAAACTTTTAAGCAAATTAAAAAGAAAACAAGCCAAAACACTTTAATCAAACAAAAATATTGTAAGAATTTAAGTACTAATCGTCTATTGTATTAAATTAAAATTTATTTCACAATTTTATTTCCCATCAGACAGCAGCCATAGCTCAAAAGCAGGTGATGCCTAACCTATATTCCATGAATAGCACTTAACAGGCGCCGCACGACGTGGACCGTGGACGTAATGGAGCAGGTACTTTACGTAACATGCAAAATGAAACCTCATTCAAATGGAGGGCCAAATGGACTACTATTCATCTACATACATATGTACATTCAAATATATATTCTTTTATGAGCTTCACGCTGTATCCCTCACATAGCGGGGTAGGCGGGGGGAGCCGGGGAATCTAGTGTCAAGACACTCTTTTTCCCATTGAGACACTTCCGTTCCACACTTTTCGTTGGATTCTGCGCCTCGACTGATCCTAAAAACCTATTTTGCCTTATTAGGTTCGAGAAGACATCTACTTGATATTTAGTCATAAGGGGTTCATTTAATGTAAGATTTCTTACATAATGATTGTGAAGATATAAATTCTGAAGCTGCAATCAGCTTATAGCAATTTATTTATTTTTTACATATTTATGTAGAAAATAAAAGACAATAACTATAGAACACAAATGCGACAGTATAATATAAATGCGACAGTCGAGAGTTCGATTCCCCTTTGAGAGAATGAATTATTTTAATTTCGTCGCTTTAATTCGTGGCTTTAAGTGGCCATATACAACGTTCAAAAAATTTCAACAGAAATTGAGGAACGGAGTGTCCCCTCTGCCCACCCTTACTTACCCTATACGCGGAAAACAGCACGAAGCTAAAAAAGTATTACACAATTTCTATATTTTTTTACATAATTCCTGTTATTAGCTTTAAGGAAGTGTGAGAGGATTAGAAATAAAAAAAATAAAAAAAAATTTTTTTGCGTTTCATTGCTTTTTCCCCACTTTTTAGTTAGTCTTTCTCTTTTTAGTACTCTAGAATTTAGCGTTAGAAAAAGAATATTATAAAAATAACCTCATGTTGCTTCAATTTACTACTGCTTGCTAAAGATATTATGAACATAATAAAAATACTATGATTCTTCGATATAATTATTCAACATTTTATGTAATTACCTACATAGAATTACATACGCATGTATAAATTAATAATTTCAAATAAATATATAATAGATATAGATCTAGAAACTAATTGTTTACAGTCTAGTAAATCGTATTATAAATTATAGTATAAAAATGTAGTTGTTCTTGAACTACTCTAATTAAAGTTGTAAAAGGCCAGCCAGGCCAGCGGTTTGATCAAATAAGCATTTATGCGACGACTTAAAAGGGAAGTAAACATTTTTGTAAAGCAAATTTGCCGGTTAGCAACTTAAGTTTCAAGGATTAAAATTATATAATTCTTTTTACATTTTTTAAAGTGGTTCCACACGTAGGAAAAAAAATACCTATTTAGAAAATGTATAAAAATTTTAACGTAGTGGGACTCGAACCCGTGCCTCCTGATCGGTTTCCAGGAGGCGCGGGTTCGAGTCCCACTACGTTCAGAACTGTTATAAGTTTTCTAAATAAGTATTATATAATACTATAGTTTTTTCCAATTTTACGTTTAATACAGCATATAGTAGGGTAGTCAGAGAGCACCTTTAAAGTCTTAGTGGAGCGGAGAAATTAAAATAATTAATTCCCCCTAACAAGACTAGAATCCGTAACCGTCGCGTTTACTCTCAGAAACTCCCACAACTCCACGATGGTCTCAATGACATGCCTATTTTCGATTGGGCAGTATACCATTGGCCCTAATGGCCTCTACTGTGTGACTTTAAAATCAATGCAATAACGAAAAAACATGTTTTAGCGAAATAGTATCCATGTTAGTAAACAATCTTAATATCTATAATAAATGTCAGACATTATTATTATTATTATTATACAAAAACAGTTATTTATACCATTGGATTTATAGTAATATTAGATTATTGGATACGTTACATTGATTTCAGTAAATAACATTATCACAATCTACCAGATGTCAAATTGAAAAATACACGATAACTACGCTGTGAGAAGTAGGTATATACTTTAGTATAATTATGTATTATAAATTTATATTTCATTTCTTCGCTCTGGTGTCGAACGGAAATATACAACGTAAAGCTGATAAAAAGATATATATTTATAATATATTACAATATACAGATGTATAAAATTTAATAATAATAATAAACATTTATAGTTCGAAAATTAATCAGCTTTACGCTGTATCCCGCACACAGCAGGGTAGGCAGAGGGAACCTAGTGTTAAGACACTACGTTCCCCACTTTCTTCCGAATTCTGGAGGCATTGCGTGTTGAGTGGCAGAACTCAACGCCGCGCTTTCACTCGACACCAGAGGAAGAAATGGAAATATACATATTAAGTAAATGAGTTCGAAAATTATATGCTATATATTAATATTATAATATAATTTATTAATATAATACGATATCATTTGACCAACGTCCCAATGAACTCTGATATGTGCTCACTTGATAATTATTAGTAATTAAGTATTTGATGTAATATTGCTAAGTTATTTTGGAACATGGCTAAATATTTTGATTAATTAGTTTATTTGCCTTTATATATTGCTACTTATATACTACACTGCACTGCACTGCACATCATTTAATAAATTGTAATTTTAATCTTGTAAGATTTTATTTGATTTTGCTATCTAATAATGTCGTTTTTAATAGAAAAGTATTTAGTTATTTTATATATATACCTATATCAAGGAATTTTTTTTTTTTCATATCTATCTAATTTAATGAAAGTCCTATAAAAATCAGTAGAAATTTGAAGACAGACGGATAGATAGATAGATATATATTTTTAAATTATTCGTTTACGTTTTAGTATCGTGTGAATAACTATATGCACTTAAAACACCACGGTTATTTTCAAATAACAGACCTACATTTTTATTTTAATTATACGTATAGATGCAAAATGTTCATTAATCTTGACAATTTTAATTAAGTTGGCATTTAATTTTTCTTATAATTAAGCTTTATTGTTATGGCTGTACTTAGTTAAGGCGGCATTTCATCATTTTTTAGTTTAGTTGGACCACTACGATTCTATATCAGGAGATCAGATCAGAAGTCTTTAAACCGTTTATACGTTATTCGTGGTCTATTATTCATTTTATGTTACTTTTTTTTGTAATAATATTCAATGTACTGACACATTTTTTAACTCTTTTATTATAGTAAAGATAGATTACTAAAAAAATTAAGAAAGAAATTGATTTGCGTTCGTTCAAAATTGCAATATTTTTACTACAGGCGTCATTTGTATACTAAGGCGTATGTATGTATTTGTTCACTGAAAAATAATAAATATATTGAAATAAAAAAGAATATAATGTTTATCAGTGTAAAGAAGCTTTGATAACGACTTGGTGTGGGTGGAAAAATAAACTGATATAACTTTATATTTATAAATCGATTGAAAATAAATTAACACAAGATGTTAAAAGAAGCTTGCCAAAACATAACACACAGACAGCTAAAATTTTTAAAATAATTGTTTTGGGTGCTGTTACTTCCCCTAAATAATACATTTTCTAGTGATCAGGTTTTATTTTTTTATTGTATGAATAGATATATATTAGTATCTATATTTATGTACGCAACTTTTCTGCATTTCTCTTATAGATTCTTTTTACACATAAATTGCCCAAATCAACTTTGAACCTACAACTACTTCGCACAACGTACAAATACATTGTGCACGCATATTGTCCCATAAAAGAATTACGGATTCGATGCAATTGAGATACAAGTGAGCTAAGTTTAAGCCTATTTCTTGTATTAATATTATGTACATCACCAATTTTAGTAAAATCGTTAATATTTTTATTAACATACATAACATTTTCTAAAATGTATTGAGATGCAACTGTCAATATATTTATTTCTTTATTTTTTTTCCTTAGTGAGTCTTTAGGGCCTCAGTTATACATTACTCGGACAGCTCGCTTCTGGAGGACAAATATTGATTGAATACCCAAAGTAAAATCCCATAGGACATAATATTGTGGAAGTAGCTTAAGTAAACAAGTCGAGCCGTTTCCACGTCAGTTAATAATCTAATTTTGTTTGACCGCGGAAGCTGCTGAGCAAAGTCTATTCGCCAATCCATCAATATGATGATGTTCCCTCTTACTACTACCGATAAATCAACAGGATCCGCGGGTTCGCCATTCAAGAGTACATCGGACTTAATAATTTTCGTTTTATGTGTTCTAAAATACTAAAAATCATATATTTAGTTTTTTTACCAATCAATAATAAGTTATTAAAACTGAACCAATATACTATTATACTTTCGAGACTTTCCGTGCTCTGTTTACATCGTCGTATACGATTTGTCATCTTTTCTCTCTCATGGTTTCTTTCAACTACATTCAGTAAATCATTTATAAATATTAAAAAGAGAAAAGGGCCAAAAATTTACCCTTTTAGGACTCCCATGTTAACCCAGACGATTTCTTGCCATTCACATCAATCCTCTGCACTCTGTCAGCTAAATAAGACGAAGATTGAGTGCACGTCCTCTTATGCCGTAGTGGTGTAGCTTCATGACCAATGTTGAGTGCTGCACACAATCAAAGCTTTGGACAAATCACAGAACACGCCAAGAGCATTCTGCAATCCCTCCCAAGCCTCATAGGATATACTCTTTATAAGACGTATACTAGCATCTGTAGTAGAGCGAGCTTTAGTAAAACAGTCCATAATATTATATGAATGCAGCAATATTTTATTTAGAATGTACTTTTAGAGTAGCAATTTTTACATGCAGACATTTTTACGAGATAGCAAAGTGAAAGTGAATTTCCTAATGCGTTTTTGACAAGATCGTTATACCTACTATACTCTTAAAACTACAAAATAAAATGTATAATAATAGAAATTGAACATTGTGTCACAGTTAACGCAATCGCAATTGGGGGAATAGTTATATTTAATTTTTGTTGTGGGTTCGGTTTCCACTCGGAGAATGAATTATTTAATATTTTTATTTCCTAGCTACTCTGCTTTCCTACTAATATTGCATTGCGTGGCGTCAAATACCGTCATTCAGCACGCATTGACTCAAAAATTTGGCAGAAAGTAGGGGAACGAAGTTTCTTATCTTTAGGTTACCTCTGCATAATCTGCTATATGAGGGTACAGTGTAAAGCAAAAAATCTTTATCATTATTATGACAAATTAGGTAACCCATAATAACTTTTAAAAATATATAAAAGGAAATATTTCAATACAATGTTATAAGACAAAAAGGTTTGGTTTTCAAAGTACACTTGATAAACCTGTAATAAAAATGTTAAAGTAGAAACTAATGAGATATTCGAAATTTTGATTTCATTAAAAGCACAACCTATTTCATTTTCAATAATATTTTTACTATTCATTGAACGTAATTTGTAATAAATGTACGAATCAAAATAATTAAGTCTATTCATCGATTATAGATTTCTTTTGAACCCTAAAATGGCTGACATTTACTCATAAATGACTAGGCGTTGCCATCACCTTCGTTTGAGTCGATTTTTAAGTCGTAAAATTTCTTTCCCCATTTCCTTAGAAATATTAGGGAAACCTCTCTTAAGGTACCACACATCCTAACAGAAGTTTGGTTTGTACGTTGTCTGTCAGTCACCGGGGACGGTACATTTTTGTATATATAAAGATTATTAGTAGCTATTATATCAGTTATCACAATCCAATTAATTATATCTTTGCTATATAAGTTTGTAATAATAATTGTATATTCCACGTTATCTTAACGATTGTCCGTCAGTGTCAGAATTATACATGAATTTGATGTGTACGCGCGTTTAAAATATCGATTATTTAGTTAAACGTTCTAAAATTACATATCAATTAAAGAAATTGTTTAAAATCGATATTTTAAATGTCTTATGCAGTAAATAATGCAAGTGATTCAGTTCTAGATTAGACTTAAGTAGAAAGGTACTGTTTTGAAAGGGTTTGTTGTGTTAAGAAATGAACAGTAAGTTAAATATGTGGAACTAAACGCTAGTGCTTTGAAATGGAGAGAAAGGTAACCTATTTAAAACTTATTTGTGTAATTTTAGTATAAATATATGCTAAAATGAATAAAAAATATACAAACAAGCATATTTAGGTCAGTTTTTTATAAAACTTTTTCTGGTAATCTGATTTTGTTACTATTCAGTGTTTAGTATACTACTATAGTAGAATTTAATTGTGTAGATTCAATGTTTATCTTTTAGTAAATTATTTTCTTATACGGAATAGGTTAAACTACTTATTTAATATAATAATTTATCACTTTAAGCACTGTAAGCTGTAAAATAATGATATATTGTGAAACAAATATCTCTTTGTATAGTACCTATCTATAGAGGACAAAGTAAACAAGAAAATTGTAAACAATAAGATAATAAATAATAATAATAGCTAGTCTTATATGGAGTTACGTAGGTCACATTACGTTACGTATGTATTTATATATATTAGCTAAGTCCTTTATTAATAAATATGATAGAATAGTAACCAATTCCCATTTTCAATGATTATCAAAATAAAAATTACGTTTTAGGAAATTTTAATAATCTATTTATATAGTCTGTTTTTTTTTAAATTATCCAGTGGTTGTACTATCGTATTCCAAAAAAATTATTGTTTTTCCGTTGGGTAACTGGGTCTTGGGTTATGCTAATAAGCATCTATGAGTATATATCAAAATTACGAAATGGACCAATAAATTCATGTCATAATTTAGATTATTAGACCAATATTAGTTTGAAACTGTGGAGAATGGAGTGAGTTGTCATATCACTGGTGTGTCAAAAAATGCAATAGTTTCGTTGTTATTTTTATCTGACTATTATGTAACAAAATAAATTATTATTGAAGACGTTCTATCTTTATTTGATATTTCTACTTTATTCTATGTTTGTGTTACGTGTACTTTTTTAAAATCTATAACAATTTTTATCTATACAAAATATATTATTAATATTATTAAATTTAAACACAGGCTTCAATGTTATTCGAGTTCAGAATCAGAAAATGATTATAATATAATGACCTACATCGTTATCACAAATCATTTTATATTTAGACATCATTACACTGATATACTTGTATAAACAGATATGGTTTCATTGACATTTTTATAAAATGTTACTTACTATCGTACTTTAAAAATATATTTAACTATTTCTTACACCTACTATTATAATAAAGAAAGTAAAATCCACTCACCAAACTCAAGCTTATAGTTTATATGGCTGTTGCTATCTTTTTCTCTTATGTTTTTCTTGAATTTCTACCAAATTCCTCCTTTAATCAGTGAATTAAAAGTTAATCTAAATATAACCAGCGCATGAGAATGAATCTGGTAAAAAAACTACCTTAACAGTTGAAAACTTGAAATAAATTAAAACCAAAAATAGCAACTACGAAACAGTAGATTTTATAAAGCTCAATTCATATTTCAGACTACGTCAGAAGAAGGCGGCAAAATTGACATACCATTTTCTCATTTTTTTTTAAATTGTTATCGCTTAAACTAAAGTTGAAATGCCAAAATTTATTACGTTGAAATATATTTTAACATTTCAAAAATTATAACACGTAATATTTTTTTAAAAGAAAAATTATATTGTATATAAATTACATTTTGAATAAGACAACTTTCAGTAGGCAGTAAAATATTTATCTTTTGCAAATTTTAATTAAAACAGAAAAACCATCGATAATACCAATGGAACAGTTATGGGTTAGATTATTATATTTTCATTTCCTCGCTCTGATAAACAAGACAAAACTCGGAGTTGAGTTCCGCCAATCAATTAAAACAAATACCTTGCAAATAAGAAGTGGAAAACGGAGTGTCTTATTATTAATTTCCCTCTCCCTACCATGCTAGAAGCGGAATACTGCGTGAAGCTAAAAAAAACTATATAGCAATGTCACATTCCAATGTGATTTCAGTATGGCATTCCAAGAAATAGCATTCAAGGCGGAGCTCGACAGGCACGTCGATCCGGAGTGCGAGTACCAGGCTCGCATGCTATGTGAGGAGGATCCGAACAAACGACAATGCATTGTAGAAGAGCTACGGAACATGATTTATGGTAAGGGGACTTGTATGGGGTGTGGCCTAAATGTACCTTTATGTTTGTTGGTTGTTAATTCGTTTTTATTTTTTTTAAGTGTAGTTTCAATTTTATTTTTTTACTACTAACCAATTGATTTTTTAGTTATGAATTATTTTATATATCTTCATATTCATATTTTCAAGATTGAAAAAGTGAACTACTATGGAGTTCCATACTCCTTGTAATTAAAATATTAAAACTGTTAAGGACATAACATTTTTAATATCACATTTTATCATAAACGCCTATTCAGATTCCATGACTAAAGATAGTCCAGTTGCTTTGCCCCTGCGTCACGATGTCCTCAAGGCTCTCTGTAATAATAATAATAAAGAATAATAAGCCAGAATGGCAGGAATCCTAATTAATACAAATATTTATTATTTTACAAAACACAATTTTTTTATTATATTATTTTCCAGAGCGAGGTGAATGCCATCCACCACGTATCGATGACGCATTCCTACTACGTTTCTTACGCGCGCGTCGCTTCATACCGGCGCGAGCGCACCGCCTGGTGAGTTCTGTTCTCCTGGTGCTCGGGACTCACTTGGTTAACACGTTTAATGCCCAGCTTAGCTTTTGATGAATGAACCCACCCACCTCCGACGAATTTAGTCGATAAATGAATGGAAAATATCGTTTTTTTCAGTTTTATTGATATATATTGATATTAGGCAATTAATCGATGTTATTTATATAAAATATAGCTGAGATGTTTTAATTTGATTTAATTTAGAATACTTAATAGTATTTTTTTTTAATTACAATTAAAACATCTATTTCACATAACATTAATAATATATTTGTGTAAACGAAGTAAATGAATTTTTAACTAGATATATATAGCCTTTGCCTACATCCGCTAAGAACAACAAAAGACAGGAAAAGAACTACAAAAAAACAAATATGAATGTTTTGATTTATTTATTAAACTTAACTTTGCAAAATTATGTATATATATAAATAAATATATATTTTTTTGTTGTACAATTTACAGATGGTACGATATTGCAACTTCCGGGACCAAAACCCGCACTTATGGCGCGATGTGTACTGGTACGGACTTCAAAGGTTGGACGACGTCTTCGAAGGAGTATTATTTGATAGACCCGATGTTGGCCGACTCATTATTTGTAGATTAGGTAAGAACATGTTTTAAAAATATAACGATTCAAAATTTAGGTATAATAAAAAAAGAAATGCATAAAACGTGTTTTATGCGACTGAAACTTCCCAACGGTACCTAGTAGTTTAGTGGAATGTAGAGAGAATAGAGAATTTTTACAAGAGGTCTATTATTCATATTTCTCCACAAAAAAAAAATACTAAATTGACTGTAACAATATTGTTACAAAAAACAAATTACTGTAATAGAGTACCGTATGCTGGTTTAGTTCGAGTCGTTTTTGTAAAAATCGGTATAAGGAGTCACTTTATAGAATTACGATTTACAATAAATACAGAAGCGCTATGTTTACCGCAAATACCAGGGAGGGCAGGGGGAGCTTAGTGTTAAGACACTTCGTTCTTCTCTCTCTCTGCTTTCCCCTGAATTCTGGGGACATTGGTGAGAGTGGTAGAATTCAACGCCGCACTTTGCCTCTATAACAGGGCGAGGAAATGATAATAAATAAAATGGTAACTACTTCATATCCTCGAGGAAATCGCCTTACATATATCATATTTTTAAATCAAAAAAAAATAAATCAGCTTTACGCTGTATCCCGCACACAGCAGGGTAGGCAGAGGGACCTAGTGTTAAGACACTCCGTTCCCCACTTTCTGGCATTGCGTGTTGAGTGGCAGAGCTCAACGCCGCGCTTAACCTCGACACCAGTGCCAAAAAATGGAAATATAAATTTAAATAAATATTTCATCTCGAGTGGGGATCGAACCCACAACTAGTGTTGGGCGTTACTGTTATATTTTTATAATGCATTATTCATTATATTATATTTTTTAACTGTTATTTTAAACTGTTGTAATATATATTATATTATTTTCAACGTAAATGTAATACAATGACAAAATGTACGAAGTTCAGACTAATATTTTTGTTATTAGTTATTTTAATGTAAGTAATATTTGGCCTTTCTGCCATTGAGTTAAAGCTCATATTTGTGCGAGGTTATACGATGTGAAGTTCGCCATCATTATTTTATTTGACCTTGGCTGGACTCGATGTAGGCCGAACAACTACTAAATATTTCCGATCATTCCCGAACCGAGGCGCCACACGCCATTTTATAGCAG